>JABUQX010104658.1:30000-70834 GCA_015478945.1 Trachelipus rathkii | reverse complement strand
TTAATGATATTTTTTAACGCGTTTTTATTTTGTCAAAATATCAACACTTGTTAATAACACAAAACATGCCGTTTAAAATGCTACTCATATTACACAACACACACACCACACACACACACACACACACCAACAACACACAACCCACACACACACACACCACACACACAACACCACATCCATGGGCGTAGGCAGGATTTCACTTAGGGGGGGGCTGAGTGATAATATATATTATATATATATATATATATTATATATATATATATATATATATAATATATATATATAGATATATATTATATATATATATATATATATATATTATATAACTATACATTATATATATATTATATATATATATATATATATATTCGGACATACTGCGAGTTCTAGCGGAGAAGACTGTCAGAAGAAACTAGCTGTATAAAAATCACACAGCTAGTTGACTTCAAGCCAACTTCCATAAAACTATGGAAAAAATGTTTGTTTATAATACGTTAGTAATTGGTAATTATTCCTTCATTATCTATACGATGATATATCTTTTTTCAGTTTTCTACTAATAAAACCTTAAAAACGTCGTCTGGGAGACATATAAGATTCATTTTTTATTTCGCCAAGATTTAGGGGGGGCAAGTGCCCCCCCCTGCACCCCCCTGCCTACCCCCATGCACACATCATATAACAAGGTTATTTGAACGTAAACCTTAAATGATATATTATTTTATGTGTTTACGTAACACTTAAGCTGTTTTAGAATGTGGAGACGATTTTTAGTTGCCAAAGGAACGTCAAAACGTACTGTACAATGCTCATAATTTATTGTAGCTATTAACAACAATTAATCTTTTGCTAAACACATTAGTCTTTTAATCTTTAACAACAAATACTGCCTCCAATATATATATATATATATAATATATATATATATATTATATATATATATATTACATATATAATATAATATAATTATATATATATATATATATATATACATATATAATATATATATATATATATAATTATATATCAGAATAAATATTGAAAAAAAAGGTAGGCAGGTATCAAAAATCTATTAAAAAGGTATGTGGACAGTGCATGCCCCACAAAAGAAGTGAATTATTTAATTTTATTATGTTTTTTTTAATATTTAAAACAAATTTAATTCATTAAAAATTAAATTGCTTGAAAGATTTTTTATCGAAAGTTTTGGGTCAAAACTTTCATTTTGCTTTGCAAAAAACTGTAATGAGGTTAATACCCCTTCACCACTAATGTCTTGAAAAACTGAACTTTGTTAATATGGACGGATCCTGCTTTCATATTTAATATAGTAAACTTATGTGCCTAAAAAGCATTCTCTTCAATTCTTGCTTTTGACTCGCCCGCTCTTACCCAATTGTTTGGAATGATCCTCTCTCTCACTCTCTCTCTCTCTCTCTCTCTCTCTCTCGCTTTTCCTCTCTCTCTCTTCTCTCTCTCTCTCTCTCTCTCTCTCTCTCCTCTCTCTCTCTCTCTCCCTTCCTCTCTCTCTTCTCTTTTATATTATATACTATATATATATATATATATAATAATATATTATATATATATATATATATATATATATATATAATATATATAATTATATATAATACTATATTATAGTATATTATATATTATTAATATATATAATTAATATATTATTATTAATAATTATATTAATATATATTATATATATATTAAATATTAATTTTGATCAGAAAAGGGACGTGCTAAAAAAAAATAGTCCTCGTAATTAAAAGACTTTAACAATCTTATATAGATGTCATTCTGTGGAGATTGTTGCTTTGGTATATTACACAATCTCAATTCGTGTGTTTGCATTTTTTGGCAAATTCCATCTAGTATGATTTACTAAAGTTTTGTACTATTTCGTGTAATTTAGTTTGAAATCTATCATATTTACATATAAAGAAAAATATATAATTAGAGAGATTGTAGGTTTTAACCTTTTATATTATTTATTTTACCTTTTATGTTATTGTAGTTGTGGGGTATATTTAGCATTTCTTTGTATATTTTGGGTAACTTTAATTATTTATTTTTGTGAATTTTAATAATTATTTTAACGTGTCTGTTATTGTGGGTTGGGTGGAGCGGGGGGTGGTAGCCCTAGGAGTTGGGAAGCACCTAAGGTGGGGTCGTAAAGCAACAGCCTGATTGAAGTTATATAAGAAGTAGGGAAGATAGGGGAGGAGAGTTGTGGTAATGAGCTGGGGGTATGAATGTGGAGGGTAAACGAGGATTTGAAGAGGCAGGAAGTGGCTTCAGTCTTGAGGGAAAAAAGGTGGATGTTTAGGGATAACAGAAAACTAAGTTGAAGGGAAAGAGGGGGTTGGATTTCGGAAAATACAAGGGTAGGGTATCGGGGGTGAGCGAGAGACCAGCGTGAGGCGAGGGAGCGGTGGGGGTGGGAATAGTTATTGAGGAAAGAGAATGTGGACAAAGGTGAGATTGTTGTAAAACAGGTGAGTCTAGTCATAATGTGGGTTAAAGTGAAATTCGGGGGGAAATGTGGGTTGTTATTTGTGCATATGCACCAGTGAAGGGAGCCAGAGAGGAGGAGAGAGAAAGATTTTGGGAGGAGCTGAATGAGTGTTTTGAAAGTTTTGGGGTAAATGGAAAAAAATTGTCTATTGGGAGATTTGAATGCAGGAGTGGAAGGGAGGGAGGTAGGAGAATAATTAGGAACCTTTGGGGTAGGACGAGAGGAATTGAAATGGAGAAAGTCTGATAGAGTTATGTGTCAAAAGAAGAATGATAGTGGGGAGGGAAACGTGGTTCAAAAAATAATGATAATCATAATAATACATGGAAGAGTGAGATAACGGGAGGGAAGGCGATACTAGATTATGTGTGTGTGTAAATGGGAAAGATAGAGGTAGATTATTAGATGTAAATGTGTTTAGAGGGCGGGAGAGGGGGATATCGGCATTTTCACTATTTGGGATTCCAGGGATAAGGAAGTGGAGGAGAGGTGACGACGGTGAGGGAAAGGGAGAAAAGAAGGAGTGGAAGTAAAGATAAAGGTGGAAAAATCGGAGAAGAGTTAGATAGTATCTGCAAGAGGGATAGGAGAGAGGTATGGAGGAGGACAGGTGGTGAAGAAAGGAGGAAGGAGAAACGTGAGAGGCGACGGGACCTCGGGAGGTGTGAGGGGGAGTGGAAGAGATTTTAGAGAGGCAGGCAGTTTGTGAAGAGGCTAGAAGGGTATTTTGGAAGTAAGTGGTTGTGGAGGGGGGCGGGGCGGGCGGGTGGGCGGCGGGTGTTGTGGTTGGTGGGGCGGGTGTGAGGGCGGGGTGGGTGGGGTGGGTGGTGTGGGTAGGTGGTGCGGGCGGAGGAGTGGGATGCGGATGGTTAATCTGGCGACTGATGGCGGTGCGGGTTTCGACCACCGCAGTTGGGCGGGGTGATGGGGTCGGGTGAGTGGGTGAGTGTGTGTGTTTGAGAGTGTAGGGGTGGGTGGGAGGTGGGAGGCTGGTCTGAAGTGCGAGGAGAGAAGGAGAGAGGTGGAAGGAGCGG
The DNA here is from genome assembly GCA_015478945.1 of Trachelipus rathkii. NCBI lineage: Eukaryota > Metazoa > Arthropoda > Malacostraca > Isopoda > Trachelipodidae > Trachelipus > Trachelipus rathkii. The sequence continues at coordinate 67,273 of JABUQX010104658.1, read as the reverse complement.
AGTAGGTGGGGTGTCGGGAGCGAGTGCTAGGATGTGAGAGAGGTGGAGGTGGTGGTGGGTTTGGGAGAGGTGAGGTGGGAGAGGCGGGAGAGGATTGTAGGGTCTGGGGTGGGCGGAGAGAGTGAGGGTGGAGAGAGGTGGCTTAGAGTGGGATAGAGCGGAGAGGAGGGGTCGGGGGGGGCGGGGGTGGGTAGGGGAGGAGGGCGGAAGGTGAGGAGAGGAGCGAAGAGGGGGAGGTGGAGGATGGGGTGGGGTAAAGAGAGGTGAGCTGGAGAGAGTGTTGGAGAGTCGGGAGGAGGGTAGGAGAGGGGTGCGTGGCGAGAGAGAGGGGTTAAGTAGAAGAGAAAGGGGAGAGAGGGAGAGGAGGGGGGTGGTGGGGGTGAGAGGGGGTGGGATGTGATGAGTTGAGGGGGAGGAGGGGTGGATGGGGTGAGGGGTGGGTGGAGTAGGGTGATTAGAGAGATGAGATGCGTGTGTGAAGGTGTGTGAGGAGTGAGAGAGAGAGAGGTGGGAGGTGGGTGTAGAAAAGAGGAGGGGGGTGGGAGGGTGGAGAGAGAGTGTAGTTGGAATGTGTAGGAGGGTGGTGGGTGGACATGAGGTGGAGGGATAAAGGGGTAGGACGTGGGTGGAGAGGAAGCGTAGATGTGGAAAGAGATAGCAAGGTAGGGTGTGCTGAGGGGGTGAAGAAAGGATGGGAAAGGTGAAGATAGTGGGAGAGAGGGTAGGAGGGAAATGGAGAGTGGGTAAGTGAAATACTAAAGGATGGAAGAAATGTTTGATGAAATGATGTGGGAGTGGTCCTGTGTGAAAAATAAGATGAAAGATTATATTAAGGAGAAGTTCCGCCACTGAGGTCTGATGGTATGCAAGTTGGTGTGAGATATGCGATTAAATGCTTGCAGCGTTGGAGAAGAGTGGTAGTTGGGAATCGAACGGGCGGGGTGAGACGGTATAAGGCGAAGAGGATGGGTGTGGAATTAGTACAGGAATGCTGCATAGCGTCGTTAGTATGAGTCAGATATGTTTGGAGGAGTTGGTGGTTTTGACGCGGTACCTAACAGGATAGTGTGTGAGATGGTGAAGGGAATGTTTGGTTCCCCGGTATAAGAGGAGGAGAAATAGGGGTGGGAATTAGGTATTGGAAATGTGGAAATTATTAGAGGTATATGTTTTTAAGTGTCCCGTTAGGGTAGAGGAGGAAGACGCTCGTACGGGTAAGAATACTGGAAGTTGAGAGAAGGTTTAGGAGGGTTAATCTGGAGGGCATAGGAATTAATGGGCGAAGAACAAGGAGGATTGTTAGAGAAGAGAAAGAGGTGATTCGTGTGACCAGAGAGTGAAGTTCAGTCGAACCTAAGGATGCTTGGTTGGAGGAGAAAGTATGAGAGGAAACGAAAGTGTATGATGGTTTTTTAGATTTAGAGAAAACATATGATAGGATATGATAGAGTGAATAGGGGGAACTGTGGGAAGGGTTTTGGAGGAAAATTGGGGGATGGTGGTGGGTAATGTGTAGGAAAGGCGTATTAGGGCTTTTTATAAGTGAATAGTAAGAATGTTGGTGTTGCAGTATAGGAGGGGCAGATGGCTAGTGAGGATGTTTGGGAACGGGTGTGTGAGGATTGAGGCGAGGGGGTCTGTGTAATGTCGCGCGTGGCTATTCAATTTGTTTTTGGAGAGTGTTTGCAGAGGAATGGTGAGCGAGGGGAGGGGGGTGGAATTGATGAATGGGGTAAGAGAGCCAAGAAGAGAGTTTGTAAGTGATGCTTTTCGGATGATACTGCCCTAGTGGGGAAGAACGCGGAAGGGCTGAGGTACTTTGGTGAGGGAGTTTTGAAGAGAGTGTGTGCGACAAAGGGGCTTAAAATAAAACATAAGAGTATGGTTAGTGTTTGAGGAGAGGTGAGAAGTGGAGGAGGGTTAAAGTGCTGGAGGGGAGGTAGAGTTAGAGTAGGGGGTGGTAGGTAATTTGGAAGAAGTAAAAGATTTTAGCAATTTAGGGATGGAGTTGAGTAAGGGGTGGGAGGGATGAAGGAGGAGATAGAACATAGAATAGGTGAAGAATGAGGGCTTTGAGTGGTCTGAGAGATATAGTATGAAAGGGGGGGATCTATCACGGAAAGTTAAGATAAGTATGTTTGACAAGGATGGGGATTCGTGTGGTGTGAGGGAGGGGGGGGGAGGATGTGAAATGATGGGTGTGAAACGTGGGGGGTTGAATGCTAGGTCCAGGAAAAAAGTTGGGAAGGTGTATTTGGAGTTAGGAAGGGGGTTCGTAGTAAGCGGTTTTGCGGGGTTAGCAGAAGGATAGGGTGAAAATAGGGTGCGTGAGGGAGAGGTGTGGATAGGAGGCAGTAGGTCTTGTGGGAAGAGCGGGAGAGGGAATGTTTTAAGATCTATGGGCATTTTACTCGTGATAATATAGCAGAGAGTGTTTAGAGAGTTTGGGAGGCGCAGATTGGGGATTAGAGGAAGAGGTCAAGGGGGGAGGACCAGAGAAGGAGGGTGTGGATGGAGCATGGTTGTGGAATAAAGGTAAGGTGGATGATGGAGGAGGAGGATCGGCCGGGAGCGATGGGGGGCGAGAATAAGGGGGGATGGAAACCAAACTTACATTGGTAGCGATATTAGCGACATGTGTTGGCGAGAGGGATAGAGGACGTGAGGGGCTACCTTGCTAGACTCGAGAAAGAGAGAGTGAATGATGCACTCCTTGGACGTAGGGTGTTGAGAAGATAGGTGTTGTCTAGTTGCACGGCGAAGTTATGAGGAGAGGTGTGAATGATGGGAGGCTTGTTTACGCACCACTACCCCGCTCCAAGCTGTAGCAACAGAGTGGCTATGTCTTGCTCACCTAAATTATAACTCAAGTAGCATAATAATATAAATAATGAAAATAATATATTAATAATATTATAGTTTATATATATTGAATATTGTAATATGTGCCTGTAATATACTAGATAATACTCTAATATTATTATATACTATATATAATTATATATACTTACATAATATAATTACTATATATAATATATATTACGTATATATATATTATATTGAAGGGCACTTATATATATGAAATTAAGCCTGCCTATCCCTGAGAGACAAGTCACGCCACGTGCCTGGGTATAGTACTATATACGTTATAGATATATTAGGATAGTGGGTATCAGTATGTGCTACTAAGTAGTTATAATTTATATATAAAATTATATATAAGTCAAAGTTAAAATAGGGGAAGAGTAAGGTGAAGTGACAAGAAGAAAAGTATATAATATATTATAATAATATTTGTAATATATATTAAATAGTGTTGCGCGGGCCGGCGCCGACGAGGGCCCGGCCGGTTATCCCAGAGTAAAAATTAGAAAGATATCCCTCCATTGTATAATAAATGCAAGAACAAGAGGAATAACGAGAGGTTTTGTCTTGACCATTAATATTAATTTCCGTGCTATTGTCTATACTAACATGATCGACTGGAAAAAGAAAAATATAACTTTCCCGCCACTCTTACAAGATTTATCAAATGATGATTTCCCTAAAGATGTAACAAAGCCCTTTGAACATCCTCCTATTCCATGTCACATTTAAGGTGATATACGAGTATATATATATATAATATATATATATATAATTATTATATATAGTATATATATTATTAATATATATATATATATATATATTATATATAAATATATGATATATATATATATATATATTATATTATATATGCTATTTGTGTGTGTGTGTGTTGTGTGGTGTGTGTGTGTGGTGGTGGTGTGTGTGTGTGCCAGGGTGATATTTTGAGAGAACGTTAATAATGATTACTATACATTTTACGTCTATTCTATAAAAATACAAAATAACGCAGCGTTTGAAACGCTTAGATCAAAGAGTAGTATATATTTTCCCCTTCCGTTAGAAAATATTTAATTAGGTATAGCATCAATAATAATAAATAATAATAAATATAATAATAATAAATATAATAATAATAAGTAATAATAATAGATAAATAATAATAATGAATAATAATAATTTAATTAAGTTAAGAAATAAATAATAATAATAGAAATTAAAAAAAATTTTATTAAGAAAATAAATAAAAAATTAAAAAGCCGAAAGTATTTAGTTACAAAATATAGATAACAAATGTCTGTAAGTCGGGATGAATGGAGAAACTTGTATACTATAATAAGTATATTATATATATATATATAATATTATATATATATATATATTATGTTATATATATAATGATATTATATATATGTATAATATATAGTATTTATATATATATTATTTATATAATATAGTATATTATATTTATAATATAGTAATTGATTAATAATATATAATATATATATATATATTTATATATATATATATACATATTAATAGTATATTATATATAATATATATAATAATATATATAGATGTTAAATTTATAGTATATATTATATATATTGAGTATATAATATAATATATATTATATATATTATATATATATATATATATATACTATATATATATATATAGTATATATATATTATGATATTATAATAATAATATGATATGTTTGGTGTGTGTGTGTATCATAGAACACTGGGATCGAATAATGATGGACACTGTTTTTTAAAAAATTATTGTCAACATTTTTCTCAAACACTTTGAATGTGTAGACGATTTGCTTACAAGTTACTTAGAAAAAAATGCTTGAAATTATTTTCAAATTCGCGAATGGCATCTTATACCAAAAACCAAAGGTTATTCACCGATGTGACATAGTTAAATCAATTGACGTGTGTAAAGGTTTTGGGTAAAAACTCCGTACCGAGAATATATATAATATATATATATAATACTATATATATATATATATATATATATTATATATATATATATAATATATATATAATATATATATAATATATATTATAATATAATATATATATATATATATAATATATATATATATATATATGGTCAGCGTTTCATTCGTCATATGTATCTTAAAAACTTTAATGCTACAGTAAACGCGAATACATTGCTGAATTCTGTCCAATGCTGGTCCGGAAATGAAAAAAAAAAAAAAAAAAACAAAAAAAAAAAAAAAAAAAAAAAAAAAAAAAAAAATATATATATATATATATATAAAAGTAAGATATATATATATATATCTCGAACTACTAGTAAAAACTGAAGTGAAAAAAAATATATTTTTAAATACTGGCTAAAATTTTACATAAGAAAAAGAAAAAAAAAAAAAAATTATTGTTAATAATTATAGATATGATTAGAGAGCCTATTTAGAGACCTTTTATTGGTTTACTCGTTAAAATAAATAGACTTTCATTAAATTTTTGCTTTTTTTTGTTTTACTAAATTAATTACCCCAAGGGTATACCGCACCGATAGGCAGGAGTCGGGGTCTCTTCGGCCTTACCGGGGAACTACGGGGTAGGACTAATTCCCCCCCTCCGGGGAGGGTGCTTCTCAGAAACCCCCGCTCTTTGTATGTTGGGCTGTCGCGGGGGCTTCCTCACCCTACCCTACGGGGGATGGAAACGTCCTCCCTATGTTCCCCGTCGGCTCGAGCCCCTTAGTGTGCCGTTATAAAGCAAATTTAATAGAAAGTCTATTGTATTTTATCGAAAACCAATAAAAGGTCTCTAAAGAGCCTTCTAATCAGGTAATTATAATTATTTAAAGTCATTTTTTGTATATTATATATTTTTACATTTCTTATGTGAAAATTTTTACCAGGATTCCAAACAATGTATTCCTTTTTCGCTGTAGCTATTGTAGTTTTGAGACTATATATATTATATATATATATAATATATATATATATATAATATATATATTATATATATATATATATATATATTTAAATATAATATAAAATATATTTTTTTTTTTTTTTTTTTTTTTTTTTACATTTCCAGGACCCAGCATTGGACCAGCATTCCAGGAATGTATTCGGTTTTACTGTAGCATTAATAGCTTTTTAAGATACATATGACGGACCAATGGAAACGCTGGCCTATATATTATATATATATAATAATATATTTTTACAGATATATATATATATATATATATAGTATATATATATATATATATATATATATATATATCATATATGTATATATATATACAGACATGTACATTTTATAAACATTTATATATATATAAATTATATATAATAAGTGATATATATAGTATATAGTATATATATATATATAATATATAATAGTATATAGTATATATAGTATATACCATTATTCATTTAGACAATATTGTAAATAGTGATCAACTAGTTGGCTGTAAACTGAAAAAAATGGATTTCGGTAAAAAAAAATAAAATAAAAAGAAAAACGAATTTCTCTTGATTCTACATGAGTAATGTAATATTATTTATGATTTAGAATTCATAAAAAATACGTTTGTAATCTTCATTAGCTATATATTAATGTCATTGCAATAATTTATAGTTATCGCTTTCTTAGAAATATAATTTTTTAGTTTTTATAATCATTTTCGCTCCTTTTTATTCTGTTTCTTCTGTTTTGACCTTAATTTAGTTTAACAAAGAAAGTTTGCAACAAGATTTTACTATATATTTCGTATTGCTAAGACTTAGTTCTACTTTTTCCGTTTCGGACAAAGGTGTTGCTTCTGTCAGGCATGCGATTTTTTATAAATAAGTTCTAAAATCCAATACGAAAAGTTGTTTTAACAACTCTTTAAGTAATAAATTAAAAAATAAGCTAACAAGAATAGTACAATAACCCCACTATACTCCTCCATCCATGCTGTGCTCTATTGCTTTACTGTTTTACGTCATATTTTGATATCATTTTGTGCAGACATATTATGAAAATAATTTTTTACCACAGTAAAATGGAAAAGTTTATTAAAAGTTTTAATGTTATGAATAAAAATAACAAACACATTTTATATATTTTATTATATTATTATATATTTCCTTAACATTGGGATATACTAACTACCAAACATGCAATTGTGTATTCACTATACCATAAATTTGCGAAGATAGTTTAAAATCTTTAACTTTACATTATCAGGAATAATTATATTTTCATCAGCATAAACAAAGTTTTAACTTATCAGTAAAGCTAACATAGCATATCCTGAAATAAGAACATAACGTGTCATAATAAACCTAACATACCTTATGTATGAATAAATTGCTATCATCAACAAAGTTTCCTGCATATCAACGATAAATTACAGAGCATCAAGTTCTGTTTCTTTAAAGTCTTTATCACTGGAAAGACAACTTAAAGATTTAATGTAATAATCAAAATAATATGGCAAACCAAAATAAGTTTTAGAGTTCTTTTTCAAATCATTAAAATTTATTTTTTTCCTCTTACCACTGAAATGTTTGAATTTAATTAAAGAGTATTTCGTTTTATCATCATCAGAATCCTTAGCAATTTGTGTTTTCATTTTAACAAGAAAAAACTTCTAAATGCAAATTTACTGTATTAAATATTAAATTAGATAAATATATTACCTATATATATACAAGGGTACTATATATAATATATATATATATATATATAATATATATACTATAAATATATATGAATTATATAATATAATATTATATATATATAATATATATATTATATTATATATATATATATATATATATTATAAATATGATATTAATTTTTTTTAAATTTTAAATATAAATTTGTATGAAAATATATTAAATTATTATAATTAATTATAGAGTCATAATTATTCACCTCTCCACTTTATTCATTATTTTAGCTATTTTGATTATATTATGTGTTTAGTTTATATTATTATTATATTATATTATTATGGTATTTATTATTATAATATAGCTATTATCTCATTTTATATTTCATATTATAATTATTATTTATTATTATTATTTATATTATTATTTATTATTATTTATAATTAATTATTATGTATTTATAATATTATTATTATATTATCTCATTATATTTATATTAATTAGTAAAGTTGTTATGCGCGAGTGCGTGAGCGTGTGTATTTACACACAGCGAAATTGACGAACTCACCGCTACAAACGAGCGGCCTCCACTCAGGTACATAATAATAATACGAAAAATATACTATATGAGGCATATAAATTGAGCGTAATATTCGGGTCCTATCTGGTCAAAAGTTTTATCTAAATAAAATATTCTCACGTAATACTTAATAATGATGTAATAAATAATACTGAGGTAGTATATATAATATATAGTGATGATAAAATTATAGTTATATAGCCTATATAATAATAATATATATTATATATATTATATAATAAATAATATAGATATCACCATATATCTATACTAAGTTTGTACTATAAAGTGAGATATACTATTATTAGATTAATTTAATCACAGGATAAAATACCACTATTAGATATACTAATACTCATGAGTAGTAGTAATTAAATAAATAAATAATATTACTATTTAAATAATTATACATATATATTAAGTAGAGATATAGTATATATTAATATATATATTATATATATATATCATCATATACTATAATATACTATATATATTATATATTTAAACTTTAAAGAAATAAACGCTTCTTTGTATAAGATACATTTATATAGAAATAATTTAGGCCCCTATATTCTGGTTATCTTATTAAAAAAAAAAATCCTTTATCAGTGTGTGCACAATTTTTATTCATCACTTGTTTTTATTATTATTACCCCAACATAGGAGTAATAGAATTAAAATACATTTTTAATAATACATTTATCTATTTCTCACACATTATTTTAAAATTATATAAATGTGTAAACATTTTTCCCTTCTAAAATGTTAATACTACGTTCGCCTCTCTATGTCAGGGAGTCCTCTTAATGATTGGATATTCTATCGAGAGCTACGAAACAGAAGAATCAAAAATATTAGGACTGACTATGAATTTTGGAGTTTGTTGGTACTTTGCTAAATTATTTTTTTTGTAGAAATACGTCTTTCATTAAATTGATTTGAATCGTGTTCATCTTCGCTTCGCCCTGTTGTTTGTTATATAGACTTATTTCAATTTATCAAAATTATGGAAATTATTCAAATTATTTGAGAATTATGGAAAACGGAAGTGTTAGAAAATTTGATTTATGCTAATTTATTATATTGAGAGATATGGTTATTCTTTTCTTTCGTTTCTCCACTAGATATGAAATAAAGTTTAAGAAATATAGTGTTTATTATTTTGTTTTATCCTGTCTTATGTGCAATAATATTGTTTGTTTCGCCGAAATATGCCAGGTTGCAAACTTGCAATCTCTGCATGGTATGCGGTATACGCATTCGCAGTGTACGTACGGGATTTTAACTTATTTGCGGGGGAGGAAAACTTTTTTAAGGGGGAAGGGTGTTTGATTGAGTGAAATGGATGTTTTTATGGAAGGAGATTTATTTAATTCTGTGGGTCCGGTTGGGAAATTGTGGGAACAAGGCAAGTATGAGGATCTGGTAGAAGGTTGTGGGGAAGGTTTTTGATGTAGTTTGTATTGCTTAGAAATTGTAGTTGCGCTTTTGCTTAGAGCTTGAAGACTATTAAATGATAGTACAGAGTATGTAAAGTAATTTAGTTTAATAGTGGAGATAAAGAAGACTGAATTCTGTTTTGAGGAAGGCGGGAGTGTAGTCGGTGGGAAAGCATATTACGTTAGAGCTCGGAGGAATAAGTGAAGAATGAGTGGGTATAGCTTAATTAAGTTTGATATAAGTTAAGGATGTGAGTGATGAGAACCAATGAGTGTGCTAGGGGAGTGAAGTTGGTTTTTCTAAGTTATGAAATAAGAAAAATAGTATAAGTGAGTGAATGTTGATTCCATGATTATTATAGTTGTAGTCATGGAAAGGAAGTAGTAGGGCAGGGATTCCGGGTTACGAAAAATTGACACTGCGACCTTTTTTAGACCTTTTTTAACTCCTCACGAACCTTTTTGGGTACCTAGACCTTTTTTGAGGCATCCTGAAATTTTTACCTTAACTTTTTTTGAGCCTTGTACCTTTGGGGAGCAACCTCAATATATTTGATGAAACCCGGATTTTTTTGAGAATCCGGATTTTTTTGTGAAATACCCGATTTTTATGAGAACCGGATTTTTATTGAAGAACCCTAATTTTTAGAGGTAACCCTAATTTATATTTTGTAGGAAACTTCACTAATTTTTTTTTTAAAGAATACCCAAATTTTTTGAGAACCCAAAATTTTGAGAACCCTAATTTTTTTGAGAACCCTAATTTTTTTGGTGCAAACTTCTAAATTTTTCATAGGCAACCCTAATTTTGTGCAAACCCTTCTGAAGAGTGGGTTAGTGCGCCATAAACGGTGCGCAGCGTAAACCGGTGTTGTACATGTCTCACCCCTACTAATTTTTTTCACCAAACCTTTGCGTCATCCTAATTGAGTGAGTAGTGTATCGAGAGTGTATTTGTGCGCCCCATAACTCTTAATTTTTAAGGACACACTATTCGCGGACTTTATATGCCAATCTATTTATTTGATATTTACGTCGTAATCATCTACACACGTGAGTGATTGAGCTGCATATATGAGCTGGAACACACACCTACACACACATCAACTAACATACACTCAACATCTAACACATCATACCTAGTCCTTACACACCCATCCTCTCACATAGCCATACATACCCATGACCCTACAGCCCTGTATACCTTACACATATAGTTACCTAACACCCTCAGCCTGCCCACATAGCCTACACCAGCCTACACATTGACCTACACCAGCCCACATTAAGTCCTTACATCTACATTAACTCACCTATGAGATTCCCTATACCTCATAGTGACCGTGTATACCTCTAGTAGTACCTATTAACTATACCTCATATACACTCTCATACCTCACCTCAAGCCTCTCACTACTAGCTCATTAACTACCTAACTCGAGACCTCTACCCACACTAGACCGTGCACGCACAGCCATCCACATACGACACTTAATTACACTCATCAGACATCCCACGACACGATATACCTATCTTACTATTAGACAGCAAGTATGTATCTATCATACATATTGTTCTACATATATATGGTAGCCCCCTACAACCTTGATAGGAGCTGCAAGCTATATAATGAGGGCTTCAGTACATATATAGAGTGAAACTACACTATAACTTGTATATCTGAAAATCTAAATATATATTTATATGATGATCAATATACTAATATATATGATGACTCATAGAATATTAAATAAGAATGTAGAGTATCAAAACTTATAGAGATGGTTCCCTCTATATACGGAAGAATGCTAAGAGATTATCGTATCGTAGTTGTATTTTATTCTCTATTCCAGACTGTCGTTCACGATAATAGTGATATAGTTAGTGTTATAGAAAGTGGACCTAGGTATAGTGTGTGCGAATAGTCTCTTAAACCAGACAGTGAAAGTTCGCAAAGTTGAAGTTGTCCTAATATATATAGGGATGAGCCATTTAATAGCAGTAGATGTCAACGCGAATTGTGTGTGAGTGAATCCGATTGACGCTACCACGTCCAAGTGCATGTACACCAACACTAGTGTCCAAGTGAAGTGCCACATTAAGCTGTACCAATACTTGAGTATGAGTGCTCAACTTTATTTCATATAAGTCACTTTCTAGTCCTCCCCGTGAGCCTAGAATATATAGCACTCTAATATGGGTGATTGAGTACTACCCCTAGCGTAATATAAATGGTATGCGTATCGAACTTGAGTAACCTGTATATACAAGCTGCTAGGATGACTTACCTACTATATGAGTTTTAGATCTTTTTTCGTGAACAGAAACCCCAAAAAGCATTATAATTATTATGATTATATTGCACACACATTCTTGTATATATTTTTCCATCCAGTTTATAACATAACTATTCACTATGACACTTATAATACACACTCTTATTGTAACTACTTAATATATGCAATTTTATACACTTACTCCACAGATATACAATTTACTCTCATTGTATAGTACATATTTACACTTGTGCACAAACCTTTCTACAACTAGATACACTTCTCATCCTGTGTTTTCTCACACGTCTCACACTTGAGTAGTCTGATGTGCCTTCTATCATAATTGATGAGACGTCATCAATTTCGATGTCCTCAGCTATTTAGATGACCTCCAAAGCCAATTAGACAGTTGCATATCAACTGAAGGTTCTCTTTGCATGACTCATACTTTTAGATGACGTCTATCTTTTTATGATACTCATCTATTAATTGATGAGTCATCTTTAGATGAAATACATCTTAGATGGCTCATCATCATACCTCATTCACTATATAAAAACAGATGATTAATATTATAACTAGTCTTCACTCCTCTCATCAGTATCTACAAAGTTTGATTACACCAGCGGCTCTAGCAACTGAGAGTGTCCCACCTACCGAGCATATGATGACAGTTCCATCGCCCAACCCGTAGAGTGCGTACACCTGACCGCGTCCCATCTGCGCGTTCTCAGCCTCGAGGCCGCGTGCGCTCACACTGACAGGCGCAATAACTCTACTACCGCCCGCTCGCGTGTCAGCCCGCAGCGTGCTAATAATTTCACCCTGACTCAATACGTGAGAAAAAATATGATTTCATTATCAATGAATAAAAACTATCATAAGAAATTTCTTTTCAAATTTATATTATACTTATAGAGTCATTCTATTTTTATTTTCATACTTAAACATTTTTATTAATAAAACATTTTCGCGAAAACCTAAAACTGTAATCATTACAAGATACCTTATTATTTATACAACAATACTTATTTATTAACATTATTTTGTACTTAATACTTTTTAATTTTTATAAAATTTTTAAATAAATTGTATATGTAAGATAGAAATAAAAATGTTAACTTATGTATAAACATTTTATATTTACATTACAAATTGTACGAATTTTTATATTAAAAACCATTTAACTATACAATTACCTTATAATGCATGTTAAATTCACTAGTAAATTCAATAAGAGGTGTTACCTAACACCCAAGGGATTATTAGATGAGTGCTTTTGTTTTACTGCTTGTACTGCTCGATTAACTCTCTGCTTTACTGTTTAAACTTTCTGCTTTACTGCGTATAACTCATATACTGTTTTACTGCTTTAATCACATATTTATTAACTAATTACATACCATTAAAGCAGGCTAATATCAGAGTAAATCATTAATAGAGGTGTTACCTCATAACACCAAGGTGGGATTAGTTATGAGCTTATTTGATTTATAGTTTGATTACCGGATTTTATAAGCTTCTGTTCTGCTATTACTGCATTTTAACATTTCTAGACATTTACCTGCTTGTAACTTCAATATACAAAATAGTTACCAATACCTTTAAAGCAGTATAATATCACCAGAGTATTAAATTACCATATATAGCACGGTATTATCATAACAACATAGGGAGATTTAGTATTTGACTTTGTATTTACTTCATTTACTGCCGTATTAACTTTTTCTCTTTACATGCTTTAACTTTCTAGTTTACTGACTTTATCATATGGTTTATACTGCTTTATACTCGTATATTTTATTAACATATATTTTTCTTATTATTTGTTTTAATACTTTTTTATTTGTATTCTTTTATTATTTCTTTTTTATTTTATTTTTATATAATTTATTACTTATTTTTATTAATTATTTTTATATTTTTATATTGTATTTTTTATTTTTTATGGTATTATTCTTATTTTATTCTTATTAATTAATTTTTATTATATTTACTTTTATTATATTTATATATATTATTTATTATTTTATTATATAATATTATACGTTTTTATTTTGTACTTTCATGCCTAATTGTTATTATTATTAGAAAGTTACATTAACACACCGCACACACACGCACACACATACAAACACAACACCATCAACAACACACACACACACATCACACACACTATACATTACACTATATATACGACAATCACATGATATGTACACTTAACACACCATTCGACTATTACGAACTTAAGCGAATTTACCCATAGCATACATTTACACTTTATAGCACACACACACGAAGATTTTACTTATCACAGAGTTTTACTATACACTACCACACAGATTTACTTTAACACGTCACACGACCTAAGAGTTAACTTATCACTCACACACAGAGTATCCTAGCTTGAGAGCACACAGGAGTTTACTTACACACACAGATTGTACTTACACTCACCCCCAATTTTACTGTACACACACACCAAGGAATTACGTTACACGTACACTCAACTATACAACAATAACGTATAACTAATAATTAAAAAATTTTAGTTTTAATTAAAAAACGTACATTTATATAATTAACATTCAAAATATAATTAAAATTATTGTCACCAAAAGTTTCTTAAAACTGCTATAATAAATCAATCATTATCTATGAACAAAGAATTTTATTTATTAGAATGTTAATACTTTTGTTTATAAATTTTTATAACTAGTAAGTCATTAAAAATTAACTATTTACTAATAATTTTATGAAAATAAGAGAAAATTAAAAACAGTAATATTGTTACGTACCTGAAAGAACAGAAGTAAAGAATCAGTAAGGTCAAGCCCACTGAGAAGCAAACCCCTAGACGAGATGAGCACAGCACAAGCAATATGATTCGAAGACGTTATTGTGAGTGATCGTGAAGAGATAATGACTCTTTATATTATAACTATAAGCATTACGTATCAAATGTCTTAACTCAAGTATATGTGCATAAAAGTATATGCCAGGTTTGAGAATTAAAATGATCAGTGTATTAAAGCTCTCAGAGTCTCCAAACTTAAATCTATAAATTCTCCACAACTACCAAGAGAGTGATTGATGGAGATACTGAAGCTATTCGTATGACAGATAAGCGCTTATATGTTGGAACCATATTGAGTAATTTATACTGTGATACAAAAAATCTTCTAAGTTCTTATTTAAAAATAACAATTATTCACTATAACATTTATATATTATTCTTCTCGAGTGTATTATGACCTTTAATATAAGATATTAAACTTATCATTTACAGTTTTCTCTTTTCCAGTCTCCTCTTTATAGATATAATTAAATAATTACGAGTGTGTTCTCTCATCACTAGTATTATATTATTATAATCTATTAATTAATTACTATAATAATATACACTATCTATTTTTCGTTGATACAAATTTTAAACAAATGACCATAAACAGTACGAGAAAACACAACAACCAGCAACCTTCATCTATACAAGTATATACGATATGGCAAGACACCTTGAGGTGGAACTAATTGCAATAAAAATGATTCTTGGTATATATAAGATTAATCCAATTTATAGAGTAATAAATAACTCCTGGATGTCTGATAATTAGAGCGACACTAATTCCAATAATTTAAATTGGAAAGATTCGAGAGATAGATCAACTAGATACTTTATCGAGAGAGAACTGACCGTGTATCCTGTGAGAGAATGGCGTGCTGCAGATAATATCTTATACGTTAAGATATCTAATTTTAAAATCCTCACTATCGACACAACTGAAATTTAGAATAAGAACTCATTTTAATATAAGTTTCGAACTGTGATTCGAGCATCAGCGGATCTTAAAGCTTAATTATACCTCACCCTACAAATACTAAAATGTATATAGATATACCAGCCATAGAATATATATATAAGAGATCAGATGAGAGTCTAATGTATGATTATTATAAATATATTCAAACTGAAAACTAATTGTGTATAAGATCCGAAGAGCTCAAGTCACGTCCTAAATCGCCAGTGAGAAGTGAATCATAGAGTAAAGAATACGAAATGTTTACCTTTCGTCTCGAGGCTATGGAGTCGTGACTGTTAACACAACACATACAGGCTCCTCGTTCCCTATCTCTATTAAGATTTCACTGACGCTCGAATAGTGGATTTATTGAGTATCTATGCTCACACCTATAGGGAGCAACTATTGTAAACGTATTAATCTCGCAGCACTTACTAGGTCTTATTCAGATAAGAGTCAAGTGTACAAAGGCATATATGGTCTACACTCTGATTCAATAGCCCATTACATTCTCTAGTGTTCAACAGTCCTCTGAACTATACTATATTAAGAGGATATAGAATATAATATATATTATGTAGCATGTCGAGTATGTTGTTACCCGAATATGTGTAGAGAATAACATAACTATCTAATTTACGCTTGTATATAATGCACGGTGTATCAATTTACTATTCTTCTCTTTTGTCCTTGTATATAATAATTCAAGTATTTCTTTAGTTATATACCAGTTATAGTGTACCCTTAATTTATATATACTATATATATATATCATGAATCACTACTTAATACTATATGAGTATCATACTCAATCCAAGATAATTATTCCATAACACAATTTCACAAATGTAAATCATAAATTTTGAAAGGTTTCATTCTTTATATATAAAGAAAACCCGATAGATTTTGAATTTTCAAAGTGTGCTACTTCAATTCACCTCTAGATTTATAATTGTAAACTCAGCGTAATTTTATCGTGATGTCCAGAATGATTACTTTGTATATGTTAAATCATATGAAATGAGTAGTATTATAATACCAGTACATTAGACGAAACCTAAGCATCAGTACTTTAATACTAGACCTCGAAACTTAAGTTATATTAAACTCTTGTGCGGGTAGTAAGAAAACCAGCGATATAATATCATAACTTAATATCTAAGGCATTTTAATTAAACATATTCTAAATAATTATTAAATCAGTGATTTGGAAGTAGATTAGGTAAATATATATTATGGATGAAGTAGATAAATAATGATAAAACAGCTAGTACATATTTTGAACCTCTACATCATTATTGGACATTACTATCATACTCTCAATAGCCGTAGCATCAGAAATGAAGAATATATGTCTTAGATAGGTAACGTAAGAGAATAGTTATTAATACAGGATGAAGAAGAACTAATAATGTGTTAATACTAATAATTTACGCTATACTCAACGTTATCATTTTACATGTGGAGTAATAACTCAAGATATTACACTAACGCAAATAAAGTTATAGACTCCTCCCATTGATAGATTCCTTACGTACTATTCATCTCGATCGTTGTTCCTAGTTATATAGACGTCACAGAATATACCATAGTATATATAATATTAGGTATATGTGAATATATATAATATTAGGTAAGCTAAAACCTACGGCAACGACCAGAATAATATCTAAATTTATCACTGTCAGAAACCTAAATGGCAGTAGTAAAGTATTTATGGAGGTGATCTCTAGAATGATATATATATATACTTTATATGATATTACTGAGCTCATGTACAACTATTACAATACTCGTGTTAAACTTTAAGGTATATACGTGAGATCACATAAATCATGTATATCCATCTATAATAATATGATTATATAAAATGAATTGGCATATGGTGCAAAATTTCACAGAGTATATTTATATAAAATAGGATCAGCTAAACCTATCATGTGTAAAAATGATATGTGGATAATATACGTTATATACCTTATTATAAATATTCCTCTTGTATTATATTTTATTAAATGTTGAACACTCACTTATTAATATATATAAAACCATTGTATTATAAATATTATTAATTTAATATTCTATGTATATATATTATATACTATATATTAATATATCACTATATATTATATAATATATTATATTTATATTATATAATATTTATTTATGAATCGTACATTTTTGTGATCAAAGACAAGGTTTCTTAGCCTTACTTTGCGTTAATCTCCAAACTTTTAGTTTATTATATAGTAGTCCGTGAGATCGTATTATACCCCTATAGACATAAAATAATTATTACATATATAATATTCAACTACATACCACTCTCCTATATTCTCGTTTTGACACTTTAGTAAAAGGGAGGCGCAGCTATTGATAGTTATATAGATATTTTACTCATACATCTCTAATATAAGGAGACGGTTCATAGTAAAGCGATTCAAATTCAGATGGCGAATGAAATGACCTTCATTATCTTTATAACTAATACTAATGACCTAGTTTTGGATATATTTAATATATTATATACAGATAAAAATTGTTAAAGCTTTGCTTGTTTTATCAATCTTATTGCATAAACTGCGTATTGTTCACTAAATTCTAGGTACTACTCATCGTAAATTGAGAACCAAAGAGAGATCTTATATTAATACAACCTACCACGTCTACTACTATAACTTATAGGACTGAAACTAGATTAATGACTGAAGTAAATATTAAGATTAAGCAGTTAATATAAGTTATACGTAAGTAGGTCAACGAAGTTATTAGTCGAAGTGCTTTAATACCAATAACCTTGATATATATATTATTTAATGATGCGTGCAAAATCTTGTAAAAAAATCGTATGCACGTGTAACACAGTTTAAAGCCAATGTTAAGTTTATAGTGAGTCTGCTCAGTAGCATCTCCCAATAGTGAGACTCTAGGATAGAGACCAGGATTGATTTTAAGTGCATTAGAGTAACTCTAGAATTGTAAAATGCATTCCCGATATAGTTTTAAATGAGTTGTAACTTTATTAACGAAAAATTAGAACGATACAGTTGTTTGCAAAGTTAAGCAGTTCCATCTGACCTAGCCGCGAGATAGTATTGAATCACTTCATTGTATGTAATGTTTATATTGATAAATTCTCAAATATTGAACATTGGAGTGGAGATATTCGTGCTAAGAGTATAATAACGTCATCTGTTTGAGATGTATTGAAAATATTGATAGAGCTACATTGTGTCACTCTTGAATTCTCAGAACGTTGCAATAAAATGGAAACGATTACTGACTTGTATATATATTCGAGTATAAATATCAATGAATTGTATAGGATTTCAACTATGAGATAGAATTATCTACACAACCTAACATTAAGCTAAATTGACGTCCATATAATCTAATAACTTACTCTACAGTGTCTCATATATATAATATTCATATTGAAACAAATTTACCTTCCTCTCACTCATCTTTATGTATAATACTGTATATATAGGAGTGTTTATAAGTTTTTACAGGCTTAGAGTTTTAGCGATAGTTATTAATCTTTTAAATGTTTAATTTATTTCATATAATTTAAAATATAAGTGAACTAATACGACGTAGAACTGTAGCCATTCAAGTATAAATAAATATAACCTTTGTGTCATAATAAAAGAAATAGAAAACGAATACTGAGAGTGCGCGAAGCTGGTTGATTATCTAAGTACGAGAGCTAATAATAATAACACGCTAGTGTGTGGTATAAGACGACGTATATACACGATAGAATTTCTCGAAAAAAGAGAAGAGTTATATATTAGGCTAGTAATAATCACTACCTCCATCACTACAGTTTGCTCTCTCTATCACTTCATTATATAAAGAGATATAATTTCTTAATATGTTTATGGTCTAAAATTATCTATGGTGCGTATGGTGTTTTGTTGTTGAAGAAAATTATTTAGGTTTTAAATAAAATAAATAAAATTATTAAGTTTTTAACATATTATAATTTAGAAATTTATAAAATATATATATAATATGGTGATATGTATTAGATATATGAATTCTTGCTGTAAATTATTATATAGTTATATGGTTATTGTGTTGTAATATTGTATTATGTGTGTTGTTAATAAGGTTTTGATTAAGAGTGTAGGTATGTTTAACCTTTTTATATTATTTATAATATTTTATATGTTTTCTATATATTTATTATACTATAATTCATTATTTTTCTATTATATTTAACCTTATTTATGTTTATTGAATTGTGTTATTGTCAGGATATTTCTCACGTAGTTGAACTAGGTATCATATATTAAGTATTTGTATATGTATCATATCAGTGTTGGGAAGTAATCCTCATTTAGTACTATGGTGTGTGAGTAAGTATACCCTACAAAACTAGTTGAGTTCAGCACCTGTGGGTGAAATTAGATTATATTAAGATAAGAGGGAAATAAGATGGAGGTATAAAGAGATGAGGTAATAGCGGTTGAGTAGGTGTAATGTAATTGAGTGAGAGGGTGAGGTAAATTAACGAACACTCTCTCTGAGAAGAGAGAGGAAGTTAGGTATGTTAAATGTTTGATATGAAGAAGTGTAATATATTGTGAATATTGATGTATGACGTATATAAATACTGTGAGATAACTATAATGACTTGAAGGGTAAAAGAGTATATATATAGGGTAAGATGATTGGAGAAAAAATTACCATGGGAATGGTATGCAGGTGTGATAGTGATTAACTGAGAGTGAGATAGATGACAGGGGAGGGAAGCGGTATAATAAGAATATATATAATGTGATAAGAGGTGTGGCGATAAGTAGGTTAAGTAGGTGTGTAGCTACAGGTGAGTTATCAATGAGGATTAATGGTGAGGCTAGAAAGTGACAACTCAGGGGTGAGGAATATGTTGGTAGTTTTTGAGATGTGTCATTTATGCACTCTCTCAGTGTGAATTGAGTACTGAATGCGTAAGGTGATAGGAGTAATGAAGAGTGAGTGAGATGAGAAAGATATTTGGATGAGAGTGATATGATAGATGAGTTGTGATACCTCATGTGGAAAATGATTGTTGTACTTATAGGTGTAAAAACTCTCACGATAATACAATGTCATTCGTCATCACCACTCTCAGAGCGGTGGCGATAATTTAATCATCTAGCAAGAGTGGGGGGGTGTTATAGGCGGACCGGGTGGTGGGGGAGAGTTGACCCACCACCTAGGTACCCATACTTCTAGAGTGACGAATAAGGGCGCTTTATAGGTGATTTATGTTTTAGGATAGAAGAGACCGAAGTAGTTCTGTTAGTGAGTTGTATATATAACCTATGATATATATATATATATATATATATATATATTATATAATATTATATATATATATATATATAATATATTATATAACAATATATATATATATATATATATCATACTATACTATTTAATATTATAAGTCTAAAAAAACAATATTAATTATTATGTTTATTTCATTTTTTTTTTTGCTCTACCCCTAAGTATCACTTACGTACCCCACTTTTGGGAGTATCCACTGATCTGAGATCGTGTATGCACACACAGAAAGACAAAAGAACTGAGTAGTGTGATAATTGACCTGCTCTCGGAAAGTTCAAATCACTCATTACACATATAAAATTCAATTAAAGTTCGAATATAGCATTGTTTATACATGCTTGAATAAGGATGATTCATGTGTAGTATACGGAGCGTGCGGCAGGGCACTCTCTCTCACAGTAAGATATTCATTGCTTAACAAAACATTGCGAGTGGTAAAGCCTGATGTTCTATTATAGCTGAGTGGTGTCAGTATACTCAAAAGTGTTGGAAGGCATAGTGATGGATAGGTTGCAAATTAACCTCACACATTGGTAAATACACTGTAGTAATTAATAGAGGGCGCGGAGTAGTGTGTAGATTAGTGTGCACGGATATCATCCACGATAATTTAGGTTGTGTTAGCTAAAGTGTGTTGAATGGATATTTGGCGCGCAGACGAGTACGTATGCTCCTCCTCTCCTCCCTCTCTCACACTCGTTACGTATAGAGAGAAGTTCGCGCACACACACAGAGAAAGAGAGACGAAAAATCTGAAAGAGAACTCCGGATTTGCTCGATAAAGGGGTGTGTGAAAAAATTGAACGAGAACACGTGCTGTAACAAGTATGGGAGCGTGTTCAGTGACGGAAGTACGCGCATAGGATAACGAAGAGTATATGGAGACAGGGATGAAGAGATATAGAAGGAGCGATGAAGAATGTTCATGGGACGGTGAATGTGTGTAAGGGGGAGGTGATGAGGGTGCGGATGGAGACGTGGGAGCGATATGATTTTTTAATTGGTGATATCTGTGCCTTTTAAGAGCACACAGTATTTGTGTTTGAATGAGAAGCACATATTACAAGGGCGTATCTCGTGATATTAAGATATAGAAAAGGGTGAGGATTACTATATGCATACGAAAGGAACACTGCGAATAGTACGTCAGATGGCCTTGAAGGATAGATAATCGGCACTGAACACTCACGAGATAATATCAGAGTATCGGATTGAGCCAAAAGAGAAAAAATATCCACTTATATAAGTTTTTCTATGAACATGCGTATGGTGATACGATAATTATTGGTCGCACCGCTGTTCTCATAGTGAGGAGAGAGGATAGCTGTCTGAAGGAATAATATTAGAGTAATAAGGGTATAGAGTGGAATGACATATATATAGTGAGCGGCTGGAGATATGGATGATGAGGGCGTGAGAAGAGGTAAGTAGCTAAAAGATGTATGGATGTAAGAAAGTAGTGTGACGATAATAATTTGAATCCTAGGTAATATAACAGTTAGAGAGTTATTGAGTGAAAGAATAAAGTAAATTAAAAAAAAGATATATCAAGAATGAAGGTAGGTGAGTATTGGGAGTAAGCTGATATTTAAGGGAGGATATGGATGTGAGTAGGTGAATATATAAGTAGTGAATGTAGAAGTAAGGATAGGGTGAGGAAGAATAGTGAGGGTAGGGAGTATTTTAAGATTAGGACTATTGAATGTAATAATATGATGATGGTAGTTAGGGGTGATGAAGTGAGAGGAAGATATTATGTATGATCATGAGTAATATAGGTGGGTGATGAGGGAATGATTGGGGAGTGAGAGTTGTAGAAGATGGCTAAATTACTCAAATGATAGGAGAAAAATGTAATTAAGGGCGCGTTGTAGTAAATAGGGAAATATAATAATGTAGAACTCCTGGAGCAGGTCTTATGTGTAATCATGAGAGTTATGTTATAGAGAAATGGCAATATGCATATTAACAAGAGGTCAAGGGTATAGTGAGAGATAAGATATATAGGCGGATTGTAGATTTGAAAAGGGAGGTTGGACTGTTATTTTAAGGTATTACTTTTTAAAATAAAATGAATATATGTTGAGATAGAGGTGAAGAGAAGTGTGTGCTATAGAGTATATATACCGCTAAGGTATTATGGTAGGTAATAGGTTGTTATAGTATTGTTACCTCACTGTGAGTTTAATAGAGGGAAAGGGATTAAGGTATGGTGATTAAAAATGTTTATGCAGGAATTAATAGAGCGATATATACTATTATTAGTCTTTTTTAAAGTGTAAGGTTAGGTGAAAAGATAGTGTATTGTAGAATACTGTGGATTGAAAGATATGTGAGAGGTGATAATTACGCGATAAGGATACGATTAATTCCTAAGGGGATAGTCAAACAAGTGTAAAGGGATTGTATAGGGAGGTGTGAATAGTACAGGTGTTTGTGAGGCCACAAGTGTATTTACATAAAACCTCGTTGACTTATATGGAGAAGAAAAGTTATTTAGAAAGAGTGAGGATAAAGTAGTAAAAGGTTAGAGTATGGTAGTGTGTTTTTATGATTTTAGAGAAAGTCTATATATATTAGATACATAGAGCAGTGAAAAGATATATAATACTATATACAAAATTCAGAGAGTGAAGAATAGTTTTCGGAAAGCTGCAGTGATTAATGGCTAGCCGAAAAAGGTAGTCACATAAAGTGTGATTTCATTGTGGAGAGAAGGCTTAAATAAAATCTATTGACTTATGCTAAAAGAGCCCTAACTTTATGAGTCAGCTAATTTGTCTTGATTAAGCACCAATACCTCATATCATAGTAAATGGATTGTGATCTGGAGATCTTTTCGATATGGTAAGAGTACGAAGAAAGGAGTCGAGCGAGATATTTGATAGTATTTTGAATTAAGAGCGTGGTGATTCTAACCAGACTACTCTAGTATATACCAGCATCTTGAATGACCCTTTATCTAGCAGGGTTGGTTAGAGGCGTGAGGACTTTTGAGGAGTCTATAGTTGGTGATTTGTAATATATTGTCAGCTGTATATTTGCTAAATTTTCATTATTATTAATTTATGATTTTATATTTGGAGAGTAAGTGTGAGTTATGACTCAAGTATTATTATTATATATCATATGTTAATGTTGATTTATTTCTATAGTTGGATAGCCGGGATGAGAGGTGTGAATTGGATTAATATTATATTCACATATATTGTATTGAATATTTTATATTGCACTGTATATTGTAGATTGTATATCTTGTAGACATTAAATTGATCTGTTTATTTGATTTTATTTGGAGGTTAAGTATAATTTATATTCAAAGATTATATTTACTTTGTGAATAATATACGGGTTTGATATGATATTATTATTGCTATAGTGAGTGAGGGTAGAGTTGATGAGTGAATATGTGAGTGCGGATACTCAAATAAGGGGCGGGACTTTTAATAATAAATTCCTATATAGGTATTAAGCCATGTTTAAAAAGTGTTTAAGTGAGTTATAGTAATGAGGTGAGGCAATAAGTGAGGAGGGAGGATAATAGTTATGAGGGTTTCGAGGCTCGGTCGGCGAGTGTTGTAGTTCTGGAAGGATAGTTAAAGAATTTTTTAGATATATGTGATAATGGATTTAGTGTGGGTAAAGGGTATATATATATACTATATATATATATAATAGTATGATATAGGGATGAATAGGATGGTGAGAGATATAGTAACAAGAGTAGTGTAAGAAAGGATATTAGAGTGAAGCGTTAGAGTGGTCTGTAATAGAGAAGTATGGGCAAAGGAAGGTGAGGTAAAACACGAGTTATTGATACAGAAAGTTAAGATAAGTTATTTTAAATAAAAATTGTTGTACCTCAATCTAGGGTGATTGTATAGTAGGTAGTGTTAGTAAAAGAGCGCTGTGTATGCGGGTGTTTGAAAGTCACTATGAGAGGCAAGTGAGAGTAAAGATATATTTGTTAGCTATGAAGCGGGTGAGATGTGAGAGCTCGCTGCTCTTGTGGCTAGGGTAAATATAGATATATAATATAATATGTGTCAAAGGTGAAGCCTAAGGAGGTGAAGTGCCTCGTGTTTCGCAGAGATTTACGAGAGGTAGATATATGAAGAAGTATGTGTGTGTATGGTAGGACATGGGGTTGGAGTTGGGAAGAGCGGAAGAGATAGGGAATGTTAAGATGGCTGATATGAGAGGTAGTGTGCACTCTTACTGTTAGGCACATGCCTAGGACACCAGAGCGATGCGTATTATATGGTTTAGTAGATGAGTATATTGTGAGGCAGCAGGGATATGTGAAAATGAGAGATGAGATAGCTGGAGAAAATATATACACGCGTAAGCGAGAACCAGAGTGTGTAAGGAGGTGGCCTAACCTGTTATAGGTATTATATCGTAATAAATTGCACGGATGCTAGTCTGAGGAGGCGTAGAGGCAATTGGGTAAACATGTATGGGAATGACTAAGTGAGCCTGGGTTAGTGCATGCTATGTCGCACTGGATAGTGAGTTTGGAGGAGTGTGAGGAGGTGTGGCTCTCATAGTTGTTTGCAGGCAGATGAAGAGATTATGAGCAAGAGTAGTAGATTGGAGAGGGTGGGCACAGGCATAGTGCATTATCGTGTACGCGAATATTCTCCCTCAAGCGGTGCTAAATAAAGATGAACCGCTGGTAAGCATAATAAAATTCACAATGAGATATTAGACTAATGAAAACGATTCTCTATGTTAAAAAAATGTATTATACGTCGCTAATTCGTGTTCTATCTCACTACATAATTTCAATAGCTTGATGTATATATTTTAAGCATACGTTTCTTCACATATATATCAACTCTCTGTTAAATGAGATAAATCACTCACATGATAAATAGTGATTATTCATTATAATAAGAAATACTTTTATAACTATAGTTGAGTGAGGAATGACGGTTTAGCGATACCTCGCACAGTATCATACTACCAGATTAGTCGAATAACAGAGGTTCTCCAAGAACTTGAGGACAGTCCTACATACAAGATACCAGAAATGAGAATTGCTGGCAACACTACATTTTAAGTCATTTCGATTTCAGTTTTCAGTATTGAATATAATTCTCAAAGTATCTGTTCCTTATATCACATCCAACGAAGTATATAAGTTGAGCTTGTACCATAACAGATATTTCCTGCAATAGTATGCTTATGTGCGATGGTATAATATCTATTTGCAACAGAAAATTTGACACAATCTCACCTGGCTGTGCGAATCTATTTAGCAATAATATACTGTTACCAACGATAGAGAAATTTATTTCAGAGATATGAATATCGAATTCCTTAAGAGTACATTTTGGTGAGCTGATGAGGAACACTATAATTGCAATAGTTGGGTGAAAGCCGCCATCAACACCAGTTTCATTGAATGTATGGGTCGGAATTGTTGGCTGCCCCTTTTGATAGGTCCATTCTTTTTACCAGTGGAGTGCTTACTGGAAGACGTTATCGTGCCAATTTCTTGAACTATTGGACTTGCCGTATCACTTACGGGAAGACGTCCGCGTAATTTACAATTAATAATCTGAAAAAATGTTATTCAGCACGATCAGCGTCAGCTTCATTTTCAGTTTACTCTCCTCGTAACTATTTGAACACTATGATATATCACATCTCCCCGTTGATTAGCGTCGAGGAGTAACAGAACCTGGCGCCTCCGCGGTCTTCAGACCCTACAACACTGCACTCTGATTTCTCTCTTTTGTACCATCACAGGCGCCGTGCGGTACGCGTGATGAGAGTGAATTCATTTCGTAATATGAATAAATAGGCGTCGATAACACATAAGAGAGTGCCGCATAACAGAACATGATCTAGAGATGGTCGATTAACTCTCGCATACTTCTCTACAGGTGCACATAATTCGGCCACTAGCCTGCGACCCATAAATACACTGCTCATATTGTGTCTGAGATAGATAGAATAACACCCTCGAGACTTGGTTCGCGGAGAGTATAACCCTCACGTTGCCCTGTCACGTTGCTAGGTGAGGATAAGCTCACTCCCTTTTCGATTACATGAATAATCCTTAAGGAATGAAGTACATACCACATTGGCTTCGGTACTATCTCTCTGTTTGTTGATTGATATCTTTCTTGTATGCTTAGATAAAAAGTATTTATCGTGCTATTAATTAAATAAATCTGAATGAATGCTAATTTACCTTTCCAATTTAGTTTATCTGTTTAATTGTAAACTAATGTTTTTAAATAGTGTTCATACTTTTTATTTTGGAAACGAAGCGTTTTCGATGAAATGTGTTATGTGACACATTATTATCTTATAATTTACTGCAAGCGAAAATCATAACTATAATTTATTCGCAATATAAAACGGATACCACCCATTGAAGGGTGATATATACTAACTTACTATAGTTATTATATTTATATTATTTTATATTTATATTATATATATATATATTGAGAGTATAAGTATATATATATGAGTCATATATATATATATAATACTCATAATATATAATATATATATATTATATACATGTAATAGATCTAGATATATAGAATACACTATTTTATCTAACAATATATATATATATTAAATAACTTTTAAAAATTTCTTTAATTTTGAAAAGCTTTTAAAATATATTTTATCTTCGCAATCAGTGTAATTTGGAATATATTTAGGTTATACTTAAGTATGTGAGCAGGGCTTTATAATGGTTCTCTACCTGGTGGGGGAAATTGTTAGAGTCTTTTTTTGAGTCGATATGTTGATACAGAAAAATGCTTCTAGAGAAAGTGGGGAAACGAATCTTCACATCGGAGTTTAATTATAATAGAGAAAAAATACATAAATGAAGCTACATCTCTTTATAGTGATTATATCGCTATTTGCTTCAAATCAACGATTATACTAAAATTATGCGTTTATACTTACCAGTCATTCATTATCAATGAAATTGTTTTATAATCTATTAATTATTTACTCATAAATTAAAAAATATCTCTATTTTTATCTCATTAGTAAATTCTAAGCAATCACAGATATCGTTTTTTGGATTATTATTACCCTCAGATTATAATATCAATAATTAAATTTCTCGTAGTTTAATTTGAGCTATAGATATTATCAATTGTCGTTTATAATGTCATTAGGTAATTAGCTCAATGCAGAAAAGTCTATCATTGTAATTAATTACTATAAAAATTGGTACTCAGGTTACTATAATATCTTATAGAGAAATATTTTTTTGATCTAATTGTTACCTATGAAATGAACATGGTTGTTTATTAGATGTTATTACTTAATATAGGAGAATTAGATTTTTCGAGTTATCTTTATTTACTAACCAGATGAAATTGTTTTGTTTTATTGTAAGTAAAAATACATATAGTAAGAAAAATTGTCTCTATTTTATATGAGATTAGATATAATAATATTCCTTTACTAAGGTATGCTGATAATTTGTTGCTTGAAACGAATATACAATAGAGAATATTATATTAACTGTAGTGTGTTTTATCGTCCAAAGAACTGATAAATCCAGCTTTCAAATTCACCCACTATAAAGGAAGTGTTAGTTTCGATCCATTGCATGCGCTCCAATATAATTTTGAGGGTAATTTATTCGTCTCACTCAAAACTTTCATCTGGTGTGAGCTTCTCTTTCTCGCTTGTCCACCAACCTCACTCTCTTCTTGTTTGAGCACTGCCAGAGTGTGTATAACAATCAGAACAATATAGCATCTATTACTG
The DNA here is from genome assembly GCA_015478945.1 of Trachelipus rathkii. NCBI lineage: Eukaryota > Metazoa > Arthropoda > Malacostraca > Isopoda > Trachelipodidae > Trachelipus > Trachelipus rathkii. Next base: position 38,549 of record JABUQX010104658.1, on the reverse strand, counting down.
ATGTATATATATATATAATATAAAACAATATCAATATATATATGAAATATTTCATATATATATATATATATAATATATATATTATAGCATATATTTATATATATAATATTTACTATAATTATATGTATAAGTCTAGTTATTATAGCATACTCCATTATGTTTATATATCTATATTATCTTATATTACAGAATTTATATATATATTCATATATTATATATATATATATTTATATTATAATTATTCTATATATTATATTATATACTATTATATGATATAGTATATATATAATATATATATATATAGTATATTATATATATAATATATAAGGTATTAATAATATATAATTTTTTAAAATTACATTTTATGTGATTTATCTCTAATAATAATTTCTTACTATATATAGAATACTTTTTATTATTATTCTCATATTTATGATATGATATATTATATATATATATATACTATATATTATCTATTTAGTATATATATTATATATATACTATATATATATTCATATATAATATATATATATAGTATATATATATATATATATGTAAGTATAAATAATATTTATATATATATATTATAATATATATATATACTATATATTTGATATAATTTAATTATATATATATATATATATATATATATTATATATTATATTATAGTAGATTATATTAAGTGAATTTTCAAAGATATCACCAATATCCAAAAATTTTCCCTTCATAATGTACTAATATAATATGCTAATATACTATATATAGTTATATATATATATATATATTATATATATAATTAATATTATATATATATATATTATAATATATATATATTATATTATATATTATATAAATATATATATATTATAATATAATATATTATATATATAACTTAATCATTTTTCTATGTTTCTAAGGGGGTACATAGCTTGCATTGACATTTCAATTATAACATTTATTTTCAGGGTGTACTAAACAATTTTCCACTTTATACATTTCCGCATTTTATAACAACTTTATTCATTTTATTCACTTGCAAACAATTTTTTACTTTTTTTCAGTTATTATGACTCCGAAACTTTGCGCGTTTTTATTGTATATTTGTTGCGCTGAATTTTCCAAATGCGGTATTTGATTATTTTGTTCACGTTAATTTGACACTATTCAATGTAAACATGGGGAAAAAAATGATTTTTCCCCATTTAAGAGACAAAGCGGTTTTGGTTATATAACATGATATTTTAACTCTCTCTCTCTTCTTCTCTCTCTCTTCTTTCTCTCTCTCTCTCTCTCTCCTCTCTCTCTCTCTCTCTCTCTTTTTATGAAAAGATGTGTATTCAAAATAATAATGTTGTAAAAAAATTTCATATTGATAGGATAAATAATAAAAAAGATATAGCGGTTTTCCATTAATGAAATAGTAAAAAAAAAATCTTTTGCATTTTTTTTAGTTCTCATGTGATTAGCGGCAAAACTGGACCTTATAGACAAACGTAAATATAATTTTTGGATTCAGCTCAAAAAAATATATAAGAAGCAAGTCTTATATACCAGTCAATAAAAATTTTCTTCCCAAGTATAATAATAATAATAATAATAATAATAATAATAATAATAATAATAATAATAATAATAATAATAATAATAATAATAATAATAATAATAATAATAATAATAATAATAATAATAATAATAATAATAATAATAATAATAATAATAATAGTAATAGTAATAATAACACTGGGGAACAAATTTTTGCTGACGTTTATATCTTTTATTATTTGTCCTATTAATATGCAATTTTTACAGCATATACATTTGGGCAAAATACATAAGAAACAAGTCTTATATACAAGTTCTAAAAAATTGTGTTCCCTAGTGTAATTTTAGCTGCTTGTGCAATGATTATTTCACCATTAAAATTATTTTAAACTAGCAAGAATACATTGAAACTAAACATGGTCAATTTAAATTTTTTTTTTTTACTTTCATCGTGAACCTTGTAGGCGAGGTTAATTTTTTTATATTTTTTATAATAATAATAATAATAATAATAATAATAATAATAATAATAATAATAATAATAATAATAATAATAATAATAATAATAATAATAATAATAATAATAATAATAATAATAATAATTAATTAATTAATTAATTAATTATCTCTAGCTTTACTAAACTTTAATAATTAAATAAAATATTATTTTATGCAGTTATCCCCAGTCGCATACAGTAAGACTTATGCACCAGATTGTTGACGCGATTCGGTATCTTCATTCCGAGCAGATAATCTACAGAGATCCGAAGCCCGAAAACATTTTATTAACGAAAGAAAAAGTAGTAAAACTCTGTGATTTCGGGTTTGCCAGAACTGTCGGTAAGTATTTGCCAGAACTGTAGGTAAAGTGTTGCCAAAACTGTCGGTAAAGTGTTGCCAGAACTGTTGATAAGTGTTGCCAGTGCAGTGGGTGGGTGTTGTCAGAGCAGTCTGTAAGCGTTACCAGAACTACCGGTAAGTGTTGTCAGAACTGTCGAAAAGTGTTGTCAGAACTGCCGATAAGTGCTGCCAGTAAGTGTTGCCAGATCTATCGGTAAGTGTTGTCAGAACTGTCGGTAAGTGTTGACAGAACTTCGGTAAGTGTTGGTAATTAATGGAACATATTTTCTGAATAAATAGCACAAACTGAAAACCTATGCCACAATTTTATATCCTGTGAATATATATATATATATATATATATATATATATATATATACATAGAGACGTAGATTATATATTATAATATATATATATATATATATATATATATATATAATATAATTATATATATATATAATAATATATATTATACTATATATATATTATATATAATATATATACATAATATATATATTATATATTATATATATATATATATTATATATATATATATATATATATATATATATATATATATATATATATATATATATATATATATATATATATATATATATATATATATATATATGCCGACAAACGTCGTGACGTAATAAAACAAGGTTGGGAAAACATTTTCCCTAAATGCACGAGGTTACGCATGTGCATTTGGGAGCATCAAAATATTACGCTGAAACGTTTGGCACACTGTAGAGGGTTTGACACAGATGGAACGGAGGTAACCTCGTTGTCCAGAATATTCATAGCGATCGTACGCACGATAATTGTGAATACGAGAGTTCGGGATCTGGGCTGTGACGATGGTACGCTACACTGCGGCAACAGACTGACATGGTCTTAACGTATGGACGAGCGAAAGGGAACGGTCATGTGACAGCAACATTGTATCGCTAGACGTATCCCATTAGGCGACACCCCCATCACGGCCTCATACGATCTCTGAGAGCGTCTTAGAGATTACGTGAAACGGGACAACTGCACCCACCGAATTCAGACTTGGGACCTCCCCGAGCTGTACGTACACCTGCGAGAGAGTATGCGATTCTTCTTGACGTTGCAAGGGATAGAAGAGTCAGTTCCGAACCCTTGCTGGCGCCATGACCTGTTGCAGCAAACATCTTGAACGTCCTTGATGATGAGAATCCGCACTCTTAAAATTACCAGCGTGTCTAGTATTTCACTTCCATGGATTATGACCCTAGAATTCAGTTTTGGCGGTGGTTGCAGCAACATCAACGTCGAAACGACTTGGCGTCGTTTTCCTTTCACATATAAAGCGTCATTTAGCAGGGACGACGTTCACCCATGCAGGCACCAGCATCAATTCCGACTTAACATGTAGGCTGGTATTATTGGCGACAATCGGTCCATATGTTCTACCGGAGCACCTGAACTACCACTCCTACCTACAGATTTCACGGGGTAAATTGACGGCACTTCTTGAGGACGTTCCTCTGGCAGTTCGTCGTGACATGTGGTACATGCACAATGGAGCTCCAGCCCAATTCTCGAAACTAGTTAGCCAGTATCTCTACGCAACGTATCATAATTGCTGGATGAGACGAGAGAACCAGTAGTCTGGAAGCCACGGTTATCCGACCTCAACCTCTTGGATTATTATTTGCGGGGCCACCTGAAGGCTCTCGTGTACAGAGACCCTGTTCCGAATGTAAGTTTACTCATGGACACCGTATCTCGAATTTAGCGACTAATTCAGTATTAAAGCCGCCGTCTTCCAGAGAAGTTACCCAGCCGTGTTAAACGGTCATGTTTAAAACATTGCGTCTCTTCTATGTTAATAATTACTTGCGACATTGATGTTGTTTTCATCTCTTTTTTCGTACGGCTGTGGCATATCTTTGCCCTAGCATCAGCCCTATCGTGCATTCCCAAAATATGTGTGTTTAAGGAAAATTGTTCTATAACAGTGTTTTATTACGTCACGGCATATGTCGGTTTACTTAATATTCACCCTTTATATATATATATATATATATAGATATTATATATATTATATAAATATAATTAGTATATATATAATATATAGTATATTATATGATATATATAATATATATATATATATATTATATAATATATATATATATATATATATATAGTATCCTTGTAAAGGAATATCGGTTTAGTTAGAATAGAATTGTCAAAAAAATGTAAAAACTTTTTTTAATTCTCTCCAATTAAGTAAAATTTAAATGAACAAAAATATCGGCATTTCACATTCAATAACAAACTTCAAATCGCCAAAAAAAACAAACGAAAAAGATCATTTTTCTATTCGTAGGGAATGATTTTTTTTATACCATGTAACAATTCTCTCTCTCTCTCTCTCTCTCTCTCTCTCTCTCTCTCTTCTCCTCTCTCTTCTCTCTCTCTCCCTCTCTCTCTCTCTTTATACATTTGAAAAAAAAAGCACAGGATGTAATTCCATTTTCAAAAGCAAAATGGATTCTGAAAATAAACAAACTTTTTTTTTTTTTTTTTTTTTTTTTTTTTTTTTATTTTATTTATTTTAAAATATATTTTTTTTATATTATATTTTTTAGTTTATTTTCAGTTGAAATCATTCAAGGCGCAATTTTTTTTCCATGTTTATTTCTTTTCTTTTTTTAATTCGTTTGTCTGATCTGGTAAAACTGAAATTTTTTTCGTATTTAAAAAAAAAATATTTGAACAAATAATTTAAAACTAAAAAGACTTTGTTCAAATTAAATATGTAACGTAGGTACACGATAAATACGTTCAGTAGTAGTAGTAGTAGTAGTAGTAGTAGTAGTAGTAGTAGTAGTAGTAGTAGTAGTAGTAGTAGTTGCAGTAGTAGTGTAGAAATAATAGTAGTAGTAGTAGTAGTAGTAGTAGTAGTAGTAGTAGTAGCAGCAGTAGTAGTAGTAGTTGTAGTAGTAGTAGTAGTAGTAACTTACCAAAATTACAAATTGAAATTAATGTAGGTGAGTTTGGAAAAACTTTGCTAATTAATGGCATGCCATTAAATTCAAAAAGTTTTCTTTATTTTAACTTAGATAATACACTTAAATCTCACTCTTACTCTAAAATAAATATTACAAAGACAAAAAAGGCATAAAAAATTTTACTAAAATAATCGCAGTATCCGAATCAGAATATATATATATATATATATATATATATATATATATATATATATATAATAATAGTATATATATATATATATTATTATATATATATATAATATAGTATATATTATATATATTATTATATTATATATATATATATTATATATATATATATATATATATATATATATATATATATTTATATATGGATTTTGATCACGATGGTCGCAATAAATTCAGATGGAAAGAAGAAAAGGAATAAGGAATGTGAAGACGTAATTAAAGTTTGAAGATTAATTAACAACTGGTTAGAAAAAATGATTTGCTGGGAGAAGTTATTGTAGAAAGAAAAGAGTTTGTAAGTGGATTTGAAAGCAGTGAAAAATCTGATAAATAAATAGTTTTGCATTTGAAATCTAATTTGTTTTACAATAAAAATGTAATTTATTACCAAAAAATCATTTGACATAATTATAAAACAACTGATGTAAAGCAAGAAAATGCCTCAGATTTATTCTTTTGAAAAGAAAACAAAATAATTTGAATTTTTGATACAATTTTACCTTCAAATGTACAATAATGCCAATTGAATTTAAAGAAGAAGCTGGGATTCGGATGAGAACGATCTGGACAACACCCGTTGAGGAGGGTCTCTTACTAGCAGCTGCCTGGGGCAGGGAATCCCCATCAGTTGTAACATTTTTTTCCCCATGAAGAGCTACGAATATGTTGTTCGCACCACCCGCACTTACGACTATGAGGAATATAGTGAATAGCATAATATATATATATAATATATATATATATATATATATAATAAAAAAAAAAAATATATATATATTATATATATATATATATATATAATATATATATATATATATTATATATTATATATATATATAAAGAAAGCTAAAAGTTGCATACAGTAGGAGGAAATGAGGTAAATGATAACAGTTTGGAAGAAAGGACGAATGGGGACTTACAAAGGAATAGGATAGCTTTTCTGGAAGAAAGCGCGAAAGGTTAAGAATGAGAGCAAGGAGAATCTCCAAAGAATAATGGATAGATGGTGCTTTCGGAATTGGTGAAATGGATACGAGAATTGTGTGGAGGAAACTCTTAGAAAATCGACATAACATTGGCAGTAATGAAGAGGTGAAAGTGAATGTGTGTAGGTTTGATGATACATGAAGTTAATAAATATTTTTTGGGGATAGGTAATTAGTAGGGAGGGTATGGGTGAGGAGAAGGTTGTAGAATGGTAAATCTGCAGTGCATAGATAGAATTAACTGGTGAATGAATCGAAGAAGGGAGACAAGATGGTGATTGATTGGATTTGGAAGTTGTGTAAACAAAGCGTTTATGGCGGGTATTGTTCCGAGAAATTGGAGAAGAACAGTAATAGTACCCTTATATAAGGGTAAGGGGATAAGGGGAACTGTAAGAGCTATAGGAGAATTAGTTTATTGAGTGTTGTAGGGAAGATATATGTTATTATGGTTTAAAGATGTGGTACTGAAGGACTGATTGGGTGAAGAAAGGTGCATTTAGAAGTGGGTGAGATGTTTGGATCAATTTTTACATTGAAACAAATGATTGAGAAAACGAGAGAGAAGATGAAAATGTTGTATTTAGATTTTAAGGATTTGCAACAGGCATATGACAGTATTAATAGGGAATCTCTGTGGCAGGTGATAGTGGTATATAATGTTGGTGGTTGACTTCTGAATGGAATCAAAATGTGAATGATGAGTGAAGCCTGTGTAAGAATAAATGGAGTCGAAAGTGATCGGTTTAATATTAAAAGCGGAGTGATGCAGGGATGTGTTATGTCTCCTTGGTTATTTAATTTGTATATGGATGGGGTTATGAAAGAATTAGTGGTGGAGGTGGCAGGGAAAGGTGTTAGAATGATGGAGAATGGAAGAGGGTGGAGGGTGCTCCGCTTATTGCATGTGTATGATTTGGTTTTGTGTGGTGAATCTGAAGAGAGTTTGAGAGGATTAGCAAAAGAGTTTGGCAGGGTGTCTTAAAGGAGGGGCTTGAAAGTAAATGTAGATAAGAGTAAGGTTATGGTAGTGAGTGAGGAGAGTCTGCGATGTGAAGTCATGTTAGATGGTGAGCAACTGAAACAAGTATCTGAGCTAAAATACTTAGGATATATGTTGTTTGAAAAGGGAGCAGATTATACAGAATGTAGTAGGAAAGTTGTGAATAGTAGGAAGGTGGCTGGTGCAATTAAATCTTTGGTGGATGTGAAGAGACTAAGTCTTGAGTGCGCTATGGTTTTGCATGATAGTATATTATAACCTGTGTTAACATATAGTAGTGAAACCATGGTCTGGAATAAGAGGTATAGATCTAATGTATAAAGTGTTCGGATGGACAATCTTATGAACGTTTTAGGTGTGAGAAGAATTGATAAAATTAGGAACGAATGCATTAGAGAGTTGTGTGGTGTGAAGAAAGGCATAAATGAGAGAATAAGCGAGGGTACATTGAGATGGTTTAGTCATATGGAAAGGATGAATATAGTCTGTTGGTTAGCGCATGTATTATGGGAGCGTGCTTGGAATCGCATCAGCTTGAAGACCGAAGGAAAAGTGGATTTAGTCGGTAAAGGAATGCCTGAAGGAGAGGAATGTGAGTTTGGCAGAGGCGAGAAGAAAGGTGCATACCAGGTGTGAATGTTGGGGCTTAGTGAGGGGGGGGTATGGATGTGGGCTTTGCCCAGGGGATGAACCCTATATTGGCGAGATACCACAGTGAGGCTCCGTCGCAATCTAGTGAAACCTCTGGGTGGAATTTTCTGACTGCGACGAGTTCTCACTTGGAGACATAAAGAGGACGGTAAAGGGGGGGAGCTTTCTTTTTGACTTGTGTCATATTCTTCTACTGCTTTTCTATTCCGGTGTATGCTACGCACCTCACCCCCAATCTGGGGATGGGGAGGATGATGATAATGATATATATAGAATATATATATATATATATAT
>JABUQX010104658.1:0-27500 GCA_015478945.1 Trachelipus rathkii | reverse complement strand
ATAATAATAATAATAATAATAATAATAATAATAATAATAATAATAATAATAATAATAATAATATTAATAATAATAATAATAATAATAATAATAATCATAAAATAATAATAAAATAATAATAATAAAATAATAATAATATAATAATAATAATATAATAATATATAATATAATAATAATAGAGGATAATAATAATAATTAATATATTAATAATAATATATCAATATTATTATAACATATCCCATATATATATATAATAATAATTAATATAATAATAATAATAATAATAATAATAATAATAATAATAATAATAATAATAATAATAATAATAATAATAATGAAAAAAGAATTAAATTTGCTTTCATTAAAGCTTTTAAACTTTGATTAATTTCTTCAATTAGATTTTCATAATTTTAGATTTTTATTTCTGGAATCTATTTTGATTTAATCGAAGCTTCGATATACATCCTCTTTCTCTTTGAAGGGTGGCAAATGGCAATTATAATTCCTCACACAATGTTATATATATATATATAATAATATATTTATATATATATATATATATATATTATATATATATAATATATATATATATATATATATATAATATATATATTATATATATATATAATCTATTATATATAATATATATATATATATTATATATACAGTGGCGTAATCCAGGGGGGGCCAGGGGGGTCATGGCTCCCTCCCGAAATTTTTTAGACACTCAAAAAATTTTAAATATCATAATCCGTTAATAATATAAAGTGCAGTGCAGAGGTTAAATTAATTTTATATAATTCGTCGCTGTCAGAACAAATCTGGTAAGTCCTTCGGTTAAGTTTTTACAGGAGAAAGAGAAACGTCATAAATATTTATCTAACTATCTCTCTCTCCTCATCTCTTCTCTCTCTTCTCTCTCCGTTCTCTCTCTCTCTCCTCTTCTCTCTCTCTCGTCTCTCTCCTCTCTCTCTCTCTTCTTTAATATATAATATATATTATATATATATAATAATATATTAATATATATTTAATATATATATATATATATATATTATAATAGTTAATATATATATATATACATACAGAGAGCGATAATCCTTAATTCTCTCTCTCTCAGGCATTACTAGTAATGAATAACATTGTGGTGTCATGTAACAGCTATCGGTTCTATTGTTTTAAGGGTATAATATCAGGTTGTGAATTGTTATAGTTTTGCACTTTGTGTTTAATATTTTTTGTTCTGTTGTCGTTCAACTTAAAAAAATTTTTAAAAATATGAAAATTAAGAAGCAGATATTAGAGACTTTTTCCCCAAAAAAGAGTAAGCCAAGTATGGTAATAAAGATTTCTGTTATTCAAGAGTGAGATTCTAGGACTCGAATCAGCTTCTCCTGGAATTTATCTGTAACTGCAATTGCAGCTGAAAATCTCAAGTAAACGGTGGTGTTTTTCCTTCCCAAGCGTCCTATAAAGTCAAGTGGCAATCAAGGAATTACGGAAAAGGATTGTTTAATCTCAAGCGATATTGGCAATTTTCAACATAGTAGGTATTTAGCAAAAGGAATAAGTGGAAGATATTAAAATATCTCTGAAACCAGATTCAAAATATATATTTTCCTGCTCAGGAAGGCAAAGGTCGGGAAAGATATTTTTCAAAAGAAGTGGCTTGATTGATTTTATAGTGTAGCTTACTCTGATTATAAGCTGGGTTTATACTAAATTGTGCATTGTTTCCGAAACAAAAGAAAAGGTAAAGGAAAGATCAGGAATTTGTGTTTTTGGCTTAACGAATATCAAACTTAATTGAAAAGGACCTGTCTTTCAAAAAACACGAGGCAGTTAAATATCACAAAAGAATCGGTAGAAAGAGATTTATGCTGTAGATAGCAGGTTAAGAGAAAATCGAGAGCATCTCCACAAACGAAATTGACAGTCAGAAAAAGGGGAGGCCGAAGACAGTAGAAAGTGGCTAATTCCAATTGCTGAAACAATTCGAGTTCTGTGTAACAAAAATATGTTTACGTGGACTCATGACTCAGAGGGTCGAATCGAATCTTTTTTCGGCCTAATAATGAAAGATGGCAATTTCGGAGTCTTTTAAGATATCGTGCGAATGCTGGAGACCATGTTCTTTCAGAACATTTAAAAACTAGTGCTAGAAATGGCATGTATACCAGTTCCACAGTCCAAAAATGCTCTAATTCAGTCATTTGCCAATCTCATTCAACGTAAAATTGTGGCAAAACGATAACAGTAAATTGTTTAACTGGTCTTAGCAGATGAGACCCGACTGATGTGTCCGGAAGGAACATTTTTTTCCGTGATGTGTGTGTTACGATGAATTATTTGATAGCTCTTACCGGTCAAAGAAAATTTTTTTTGTGTTTCGTTCTCAGTAAAGAATTGACAGATAATAAGTCTTGCAAAATTAATTGAAGTAATAAAGTTAATCTGAACTTGGTATGGAAATATGATAATCTAGAGGACTAGGGTATGACGGTGCAAGACAGCAATGAGTGGTGAGTTTCCAAGGAACATGTTCAGTGGGTAATAATGAAAAGTCAAAGCCTATTTATAAACCACTGCCTTTGTTGCGTTGTTTAAATTTAAATGCCTCACAGACGCCTCCTAAAGTTCAAAATATTCGAAGTTCAATTGGAATAATATCAGATTGTTGTACATTTTTTTTTCTAAGTGATAATAGGACAAAAGATTTTGAAGAAAAAATAAACCTTTTCATACCATAAAATTAAAAAGTTGCGAACTCGCTGGTGCATGGCACGTATCGGTTTTATTATTAAAGAGATGATAACCCCGATAATATCAGTTTTAGAACAAATAAAATGTGAAGTTGGAGATCAGTCAAAAAAAGCTACCTTAATTCTAAACATTGTTAATAGCGCATCTTTTCTGGTTTCCTTTTTTGTTTTAATTTTTGTTTTAATATTTCAAAACGATTGCAGACTCATGTTATTGATTTGATGAGTGCATATAAAACTAAACTTGAAGCCATCAGAGAAAATGCAACATTGAGAAATTTCAGTAAAGGATTTTTGAAGAATGTGTAAGCGCATCTGAATCCGAGCTGGGTATTGAAACTGCTGTACCAAGAAAAAACAAATTCCAAAAATACAGGCCAACATTCCTACTTCCTAGCCACAGACTTATTATCGCAAATCCATTTTTATACCATCTTGGATGATTAATACCCAGCATGCGAGAGAGGTTTTTAGAATCATAAGAAATTAATATCTTCCTTGCACTTTGTCCCACCGAACATGTGTAATGTGCCATATGAGAAGATTAAAGATGTAACATTTTATGGGGAAGATCTCGAAAGGCAAATTGAGGATTTAGTAAAAGCAGAATGAGATTTACGGAAGTTGAAATGGCATCACAGCACAGATCGTCCAAATACCGCAATAGACGAACTAGTTTCTTGTTCGAAGTCGCAATTTACAAATATTTACATCTTGTTGCAAATACCCCGGCAATTTTTACTCGTTGTCTACTTGCTTAAGTAAACGAATGCTTTTCACATTATGACTTCGGAAAGCTACTTGAGAATATACTATTGGATATGAAAGACTTACTGGACTTTCCCTCCTCTAAATAATCGAAATATTGACATAAAAAACTGATGTTATACTCGAACTTTGCCTCACATCTCAATGCCCCATGTGTATTAATGTTTAACATCAGGTAAGATGATTTAAGAAATTTATGATAGAATTATTTCCATTTTTTCTTAGAAATTTGTAATAAATATCTTCCACTTTATATATATATATTATATTATGTATATATATATATATATTATATATATATATATATATATAATATATATTATATATATATTAGTAATATATATATATATATATATTATATATATATATATATATATATTATATATATATATAAAAGAGAACCTATTTTGGTCTGGCCCCCTAAAAAAAAGTCCGGATACACCATGTATAGGTATATATTATATATATATATAATATATATATATATATATATATATTATATATATATTATAATATATATTATATATATTATATATATATATATATAAGAAATAGGTCGATTTCTGGGAAATCATATATAAATTATGAAGGCGAATATGGCTAACAAAACTCCTGCTATATTCCATCAATTTATTGCACCTTTTTATTCTACATTTCTTCTCTTTATTTCAGACTTTTCGGGTTTAATATAATCCATCGTCAGTGAAAGAATGTCAGAAAGTGAAGATCTAATTTTGTTGGCAGTATTCTCATTCGTTATTAAAATAAAGATTTCCCAGAAACCATCCTTTTTCTCGTGTACACACGACCGTTTAAAACGATGCTGTGTTCTATAGAACTTTCGCAGATTGGAGATATTTAGAAGGAACGTGATTAAGGACGAACTAGATCTTTACTTCCTGTCAGTCTTTTGCTGATGAAAGATTATAATAATACCGAAACGTCTGAAAAAATAGAGAAGATATGTAAAATATATATTTATTATAAATTGAGGCAGTATGGTTGGATTTTTTTTTATAGCAGTATTCGTCTTATATTATATAGTATTATATAGTATATATATATATATATAAGTATATATAGTAATATAATTATATATATATATATATATATATATATATATATAGTATATATAGATATATATATATAATATATATATATAGAGAGAGAGAGAGAGAGAGAGAGAGAGAGAGAGAGAGAGAGAGAGAGAGAGAGAGAGCGGGGCATTAGCAGCTCGTTAATCCGTTAATCGTTAATGAACGTCGTTAAATTTTCTATTAACGATTACCGTTGTCGTTAATAAAAAATTCATTAACGGACTTATTAAGGCTTTTACACGTTTTTGTCGTTAACCCAAGTTAGTTAATCGAAAATTTTGTCAAAAACTTAAAAGTCTTTTCGGTCATGTATATTGGGCAGAAAACTTTAGTTCTATGAAGGATGTCTGGATAATTCATACATTTGTGCATTCTTGTTCATCTACTTTTACGGTACACAACGTAATCCTATCAGCAACCAATGACAACCTTAAAAGCAGATCCTTTTAACTTTTTAACCCTTTTGGTGAGTGTGACATGCCTCAGACGTCATTAAAAACTTCCATCAATAACGTATGACGAATTTCATCCGTCATGTTTTTATTTTATATATTTGTAGCCACATATTCACAACATTTTTTTTCATCATAGGTATATGCTCTTACATTTTTAGAAGTATCTAGCAACTTTTTTCACGAAATTTCATATATAAATCACTGATTCTGGAGTTTTTATTAGTACCCGCATAGTAAAAAAAAAAAAAAAGAACCGTGGTACCCCTCGCAATGTCAAAGCGGAAGCTTACGCTCCGTGATTTGTATGACGCTGCGCACAGAAATGTTAATGAAAAATATAGGGATATTAATGATGATAAAAAGCTTTAATGATCAGGTTGTCGACATAATGAAGGAGTATACCAAGGTAATAAATTGCTAATAATACCAAGTTATGAAATTACTACTAAAATTTTGTTTAACAATATTTTTTATACTTAAATGTTCATTATAAACTGCTTAAAATTTACTATTTCTTCATTGTTTTATTTCCGGGTAATATCACCTGTCGTTACTGTGCTTGACAAGATCCAAGGGGAAAGCCAAGCTTATCTTGGGACTTTACTCCCAACAATTGCTGCGACGGTTTTTAGGCTCAAAGATTTACAGTCAACAGACCTTGTTTACTGCAGCCCCTTGGTTGAGGAACTTTTGCAGGCATTGAAAAAAGATATGGATCACTCTTAGAGGATGAAGAATGTCAGTTGGCTGCAGCCTTGCACGACAGATTTCGTCTCATCTGGTTGGAAAATTATGATTGCAACAAGGTAGCAAAGATGAGAAAAAGTATGGAAAATAAAGTAGAGAAGGCTCTTAGATAACATTTTGACGAAGATGAGGTGGGAAGCAACTGTGAAAACAGCAATAACGATGAAGATAACTTTTATAATGATTCAGTAGCGCCTGTTTTCATAGGTAAGGACGTTTTGAGGGCCAAACCCCCCCCCAAAAAAAAAAAAAAAAAAAAACCCGACTTGTAACCAAAAAAAAAAAAAAAGTATCTTTTACAAAAAATAAAACCACTCTGTAACAAAAAAACAAACCACATGTATTTTTAACATATTGTAAATATATATGTACTAGTATATGAATATTTATGTAATGTAGTATATATATCATATATATATATATATATATATATATAATTACTACTATAAGATATATTAGTATATACTATATAGTATATATTTTACTATATTATATATATATATTACTATATATGTAACCGGGACGCCGTTGTCGCTTCGCAATTTTATTTTCTTTGTTGTGTGATTTATAAAATATCTAGTAAAGTGTAAATGTTTTGAATTTTCATTTTATATGGTTGTTGTAGAAATTCAGCAGGGTAATCCCTGGAAAGTGGTAAATCAGGTATCCCTTGAAAGTTGGCAGACACAATTCAATGCACATTTATGTCATTCTTTATGTGTTATTGATTTTTTATTTATACTGCATATATTAAGACTTTAGACATGTATTACTCATACATATATTTTTCTTTTTAGTTATTTGATTTGACATAGTTGTTTCTTAGTTGTATCATAGATGCCCAGTGCAATAACCTCTTAAAATGATTATGTGGATCGTCGTCGAATATTATTATTATTAACATAACATTGTGTGTAAAGTGCCACTATCATAGAGACTAAAAAACAATCTTTCTTGTGAAGTGTCATAGGAGTGATTTTCCTATTTATTGAAGGTTAGTAGTGAAAAGATGCCTGGAAAATAATAAATATTAATATAGTGATAATTATAAATTGTAATGTTGTTCACTTACCTATTGCAGCGGATCACCAAGTGAAGTCATTAGATTTAAAGATTTATGAAGAATGGTCATCGAATAGAAGAAACCCCCTCCAAATTTATACTAGTTCACAGTCGGGGTAAGTCTAAAAAGATATAGAAAATAAAATAAATAAAATAAAATTAATTATTATACAATTGATATTAAAGAAGTATATGTCATAAACATTATATGTTATGAAATTAATCAGAAAGTGAAGAGTGATGAATACTTACTGAAATTTTCTCTCTCTTCAAGGTTTCTATTTCTAGTCCTAATTCTGATGTTGGATTTGGACTCGTCGTCGTCAAAGTTTCTATTTCTAGGTTGGATTTCAAGAGTTTTCTACTTCTAGGTTGGATTTCAGAAGTTTCTATTTCTAGTCCTAGTTCTGATGTGGATTTGGACTCGTCGTCAAAGTTTCTATTGTTGGTTTTGAAATCTTCATATGATCTTCATTTTGGAATTTCTTTTATATGGTATGATTGAAATCTTCGTTTCGAAGTCTTCTTCAAGATTCAAAAGCCTGACCTTTTTCTTCAATTGTATATATTAATCTAACTTCATCTTGAACTTAACGCGTCCTGGAACTTAGTGTAAGAACACTCAACAATTTGTATGTCTTGTGAAAAAGTTGTGAAAACAAACTTTCATCTAGAAAATACAATTGTGAAGTGCAATACTCAATACTCGAAGAATAATATAACATTTATATGATCTTATAATAAATCAATATGAGAACTTATGTGATACATGTTGGAATTAATGTATATAATTTAATTATTAGGAATTTATAGTAAGATTATAGATTATAGACATTATAACAAAAAACCTGAAGGTTAACTTTAACTACTATTTATATACTATTTTTGTACTTTATTAAAACAGCCGTTTAGTTAACTAATAGATTATTGCCATTATAGTTTACTTTATTATATCACATGGTGTATATATATAATTGATATAATTGATGTTACTTTAACTCTTTGTATTCATTTATAATTTCTTATATTTTTTGTAATTACTACACAACCATAAGGTTTAACGTATTTTAATATTATTATTTTACTATATTATGATGCTAAATTGTTACTTAACAACCATTTGGTTCATTAGTTTAAATTATTAATATTCATAATTACCGTATATTCATGATAAATTGTTGATGACAACCATTTGGTTCATTACCTATATTCTTATATTTTATGATTGTAATTGTAATTATTAGATCACAACCATCCGGTTATAGTTCTTTATCTTTGAATTCTTTGTAATATTGACAACCTCTTGGTTAACGATTAATATATTCTTTGTATTGTATTACATTACAACCTTTTGGGTTTACTTCGTTTACGTAAATTGAATAATACTCCATGTCTCATATTTTTCTTTTATACAACCGATTGGTTCTTTAGATTAATATTGAAACAGCATATCGCTATATACTAAGATTTATTTTCTTTTGAATTTAAACTCATGATTAATGTTATTTTTTCTTTGATATAATATATACGAGGGGAACCTCAAATAATAACCATAATTATTATTATTATTATTATTATTATTATTATTATTATTATAATATCGAACACCTGAGTGGTATAACATTTATTTTCTTACTTTCAATAAATCCGTTTTAGTACTGAGTTTCTATATTCCCCATATTTTTGCTTTGCTTTTTTTTTTTCTTTTATCCCTTATCTTAGGTTGGTTGTAAACCTCATTTAGAGAAGTGAACCAAGTAAAACTCCCATTAATCGACGCTGGATGTAAGCAAAACACGTCAAGTCCTTAGACATTCAACTCCCGTTAGAATAACTTTGTATATCCCGCGGAAACCTTGTACGGCAAGAAGCCAGAAGGATCGACAGATACTCGTCAAGTCTTCTTCTTCCGTGGACCGATTAAGGTGTGATATTTTATCATTTTCTCATACATTAACTTTATTGACTTTAGTAGTTATAGTAATTTACCTTAATTTACCATAATATAGGAGAGTGGAATCTCGGACCCCTACTTTTTGAAGTCAAAATCAAAATTTTCACATTTTTTTTTATTATCTAGATTATTAGAAAAATTCCTCCTGAACATCATGGTGTAATTATTTTTTTTAAAATTCTAAATTGTTTTTAGATACTGAAATTTATTTAGAGAGGTGTCAAACTAAAAAAATTTCATTTCCAGGTTCAAAAGCTATAATTCAGATCGACCTTCAGGTTAAAAAAAAAAAGTTTTTTGTATTTATAATTATAGAAAATCTATTTTTTTTCATAATCTCAACCTCCCACCCATTATTCGGATTTTACTCAGTCAAATAAATGGTCGAATCCGACCGAGCCGCAGCGGAGCCGGAGCTGGTGCTGGTGCCGGTGCCAGATCCTGGGTATAAATATTTTTCAGAAAATAATTTTTTTTAGATGAAAAATTTACAACGTACTAAACAATTTTCCAGGTAGTGCAGAATCGCCAGTGGAGTCGGAGCCGGATCCGAACCAGAGTCAGAAGCCAGAGGCCGGTGTCGAAAGCCGGGCCGGAGCGGAGTATGAAATTTTCCAAAATATATTTTTAAGGAGAAAAATTTTTTTCCAGAAGGACGTCGTGATCAATTTTCAAAAAGTGCAGTGAATAAACCTTAGTCGGATCCGAAGCAGAAGCCAAAGCCGAAGTCATAACCGGATTCGGATCCGGGCCGGATCCTGGGTATGAATTTTTTTTTTTCGGGAAATATTTTTGGGTGAAAAATTATTGTGAGAAGACGTGCCGAACAGTTATCAAATAGTGCAGAAACCTTAGCCAGATCCGGATCCGGAGCCGAAGCCGAAGTCAGAGCCGTATCCGGATCCTGGGTACGAATTTTCTTCAGAAAATATTTTTAGGTGAAAAATTTATTTCAAGAAGACGTGCTGAGCAATGTTTAAATAGTGTAGAAACATTAGTCGGATCCGGATCCGAAGCCGAGCCGAAGCCGAAGTTGTATCCGGAGCCGGATCCGGATACTGATCCTGGGTATGAATTTTTTTCGGGAAATATTTTTTTGGTGAAAAATTTATTGTCAGAAGACGTGCCGAAAAATTTTCAAATAGTGCAGAAACCTTAGTCGGATCCGGAACCGAAGCTGAAGTCGGAGCTGGATCCGGATCCGGATCCGGATCCGAATTTTCTTCAGAAAATATTTTTAGGTGAAAAATTTATTTCAAGAAGACGTGCTGATCAATGTTCAAATAATTGGCCAACATTAGTCGGATCTGAGCCGAAGCCGAGGTTGTATCAGGCCTGATCGGATCTGATCGATGGTAGCGAATTTTTTTTTGGGAAGTATATTTTTTGGTGAAAAATTTATTGTCAAGAAGACGTGCCGAACAATTTTCAAGTTATTGCAGAAACCTTAGTTGGATCTGAACCCGAAGCTGAAGTCGGGCGGATCGGATCAAATCCAGTTTGGGTATGGACCTCTTCAAAAAATATTTTTAGGAGAAAAATTTATTTCAAGAAGACTTGCTGCTGAGCAATGTTCAAATAGTGTAAAAACATTAGTCGGATCCGGAGCGAAGCCAAAGTCGTATCAGGCCGGATCACAGAGTATGAATTTTTTTGAGAATGTTTTTGGTGAAAAATTTGCCGACAAATTTTTCATCGTTGCAAACCTTAGTCGGATCCGGAACCAAAGCTGAAGTCGGAGCCGGATCGATTACAGAAGAAGAAACCTCTTCATTCTTATATATATATATGTGTATCTCTTATATCTTTCTTCTACCATATACCTTAAATATTTATTCTATTCCCTATTACTACATCATATACTTTCTTTTATCGAGTATAAATTTTCTTGCAGAATCTTTTTAGGTGAAAAATTTATTTCAAGAAGACGTGCTGAGCAATGTTCCAAATAGTGTAGAAACTTTGAGTCGGATTGAGCCGAAGTCGGCCGGAGCGGATCCTGGGTATGAACTCTTTTTCGGGAAATATTTTTTGTTGAAAAATTTATTGTCAGAAGACTTGCCGAACAATTTTCAAATAGTGCAGAAACCTTAGTCGAATCGGGCCGAAGCTGAAGTCGGAGCCAGTTACGGATCCAGATCTCAGGTAGCCAATTTTCTTCGAAACTAATTTTGAGTAAAATTTATTTCAAGAAGACGTGCTGAACAATTATCTTCAAATAGTCTAGAAACATTAGTCGGATCGGGAGGCCGGGGCCGGATCCTGGGTATGAATTTTTCGCTTCAATATTTTTTTTGGTGAAAAATTTATTGTCAGAAGACGTGCCGAACAATTTTCAAATAGTGCAGAAACCTTAGTTGGATCCGGAACCGAAGCTGAAGTCGGATCCGGGTCCTGGGTATGAATTTTCTTCAAAAAATATTTTTTTAGGAGAAAAATTTATTTCAAGAAGACGTGCTGAGCAATGTTCAAATAGTGTAGAAACATTAGTCGGATCGGAGCCGAAGCCGAAGTCGTATCCGGAGCCGTATCCGGAGAACAAGGATCCTGGGTATGAATTTTTTCAGGAAAATATTTTTTGGTGAAAAATTTTTGTCAGAAGACTTGCCGAACAATTTTCAAATGGTGCAGAAACCTTAGTCGGATCCGGAACCGAAGCTGAAGTCGGAGCCGGATCCGGATCCTGGGTATGAATTTTCTTCAGAAAATATTTTTTTGGTGAAAAATTTATTTCAAGAAGACGTGCTGAGCAATGTTCAAATAGTGTAGAAACATTAGTCGGATCCGGAGCCGAAGCCGAAGTCGTATCCGGAGCCGGATCCTGGGTATGAATTTTTTTCGGGAAATATTTTTTTAGTGAAAAATCTATTGTCAGGAGCTAAAGTCGGAGCCGGATCCGGATCCGGATCCTGGGTATGAATTTTCTTCAGAAAATATTTTTCTAGGTGAAAAATTTATCTCCAGAAGACGTGCTGAACAATTTTCAAATAGTGTAGAAACATTAGTCGAATCCGGAGCTGAAGCCATATCCGGAGCAGTATCCGGCCGGATCGATTCGGATCCTGCTTATAATTTTTTTGGGAAATATTTTTTTAGGTGAAAAATTTGATAAAGAGAACGTGCTGAAGAATTTTAAATAGTGTAGAAACGATGAGTCCTGGATCCGGGCCGAGAAGTCGGATCTAGAGCCAGTCCTGGGTATAAAAATTTTTAGGTAAAATTTGTGCCAGAACTTGTAACAATTTTCAAATAGTGCAGAAACCTTAGTCGGATCCGAAGTCGAAGTCGGGCCGGAGCCGGACCCGGATCCTGGGTATGAATTTACCAGGAAGTATTTTTGGGTGAAAAATTTGTGGGAAAGAAAGACGCATTATTCAGAACAATTACCAATTGTACGAAACCTTAGTCAGATCCGGGCCAAAGCTACCGACGTCGGAGTGGAACGGGCTAGGCCAGGCCGGAGTATTAAATTTTTCAAAAAATATTTTTAAGTAAAAAGTTTATTGCCAGAGGACGTGCTGAACAGTTATTCAAATAGTGCAGAAACTTAGTCGGATCGGATCTGGATCCAGATCCAGATGTCCTGGTATAGAATTTTCTTCAGAAAAATTTTTTTAGGTAGGGGAAAAACTTATTGCCAGAAAAGGTGAACAATTTTCAAATAGTGTAGGTACATTGATCGGATCCGGAGCCAGAGACCGGATCTGGGCGATCCACCAGAGCATGAATTTTTCAAATATTTTTAGGTGAAAAATATATTACTAAAAGAGACGTGCTGAACAATTTTTCAAATAGTACAGAAACATTAGTTGGATCCGAGCCGGAGCCGAAGCCGGAGTCGGAGCCGGATCGGAAGCCAGGTCGGAACCGGGATCCTAGGTATGAAATTTTTCAATAACTATTTTTAGGTGAAAAATTATTGTCAGAAAGATGTAACTGAGACAATTTTCAAATAGTGCAAATTCCTTAGTCGGATCCGGATCCGGAGTCGGAGCAGGGCAAAATATGAAATTTTTCCGGAAAAATATTTAATTTGGTATTACTGAAGAAGTGCTTGTAATTTTTAAATGGTGCAGAAACCTTAGCCGGAGCCAGAGCCAGAGTTAGATTTTGGGTATAAATTTTCAGAAATATTTTTAGGAAAAATATATTACCAAAAGAAGTGCTCATCAATTTTCAAATGTAGAAACATAGCCGGAGCCGAAGTCTGAATATAATAATTATTTACGTTTGGTGGGAATATATATATATATATATATATATATATATATACTGCCTATATATATATATATATATATATAACATATATATATATAACCAACTAAATTTTACTGATGCTGCTAACTCTATATATATATAGTCTATAAAATAGAACATCTTCAGGGAGGAGAGGCGGTAAATCTTTTTGAAATAGCCAATAAATATCCTCAATGTCATAGATGAATCATACGTCATACCTCTCAAGCCATACCACGTGGAAAAGCACAATTTCAAATGATAATAAGCATAATAAGGATAGCATAATGCTAATAAGGTGATGTCATGAATTTTAACAATTTAGAAAATAGTTTTTATAGATTCTCTGGATTGTTATAAATTTTTTTTTTATAAAAATGAAATTTAATATTTAATTTAATATCCACCTTCCCAGAAAAGAAGGCATCTCGGAACAGATTTCTAATGTAATGGTTCGATATCACTGCTTTTAAACTCGGTACTTATTTAAATCGAAAGGAGGGTGGTTGGAACACCTGCTGGGGCTACCTGGCATTCTGCTTGGGTGTTCCTGGGTTACAGGAACAACCAACCAAAGTCAAGAAACGCCGAAATGTGCACAACATGCTTGTTGCGACAAATTTGCAATAATAAGACAAATAAAAATTTCACTCGCGCCAGGATTCGAACCATCGACAACAGCGTCGCCGTTAGACCATGTACAGAAAGCTCTACCACTAGTCCGATCCACCTTCCCAGAAAAAGAAGGCATATCAGAACAGTTTTCTAATCTCCTGCTTCGATATCACTGCTTTGAAACTTAGTCCTTATTTAAATCGACAGGAGGGTGGTTGGAACACCTGCTGGGGCTACATGGCATTCTACATGGGTGTTCCTGGGTTACAGGAACAACCAACCAAAGTCAAGATACGCCGAAATGGACACAACATGCTTGTTGCGACAAAGTTTGCAATAATAAGACGAAGAAAAAATTCACTCGCGCCAGGACTCGAACCATCGACAACAGCGTCGCCGTTAGATAATGTACAGGAAGCTCTACCACTAGTCCGATCCGCCTTTCCAGAAAAAGAAGGCATATCGGAACAGTTTTGTAATTTACTGCTTCGATATCATGCTTTGAAACTCGGTACTTATTTAAATCGACAGGAGGGTGGTTGGAACACCTGCTGTGGCTACATGGCATTCTGCTTGGGTGTTCCTGGGTTACAGGAGTATCCAACCAAATTCAAGGAACACCGAAATGGGCACAACATGCTTGTTGCGGCAAATTTGCAATAATAAGACGAATATAAATTTCACTCGCGCCAGGACTCGAACCATCGACAACAGCGTCGCCGTTAGACAATGTACAGGAAGCTCTGTCACTTGTCCGATCCACCTTCCCAGAAAAAGAAGGCATATCGGAACAGTTTTCTAATCTTCTGCTCCGATACCACTGCTTTGAAACTCGGTACTTATTTAAATCGACAGGAGGGTGGTTGGAACACCTGCTGGGGCTACATGGCCTTCTGCTTGGGTGCTCTTGGGTTACAGGAGCAACCAACCAAAGTAAAGCAACGCCGAAATGGGCACAACATGCTTGTTGTGTCAAATTTGCAATAATAAGAAGAATAAAAATTTCACTCGCGCCAGGACTCGAACCATCGACAACAGCGTCGCCGTTAGACAATGTGCAGTAGGCTCTACCACTAGTCCGATCCACCTACCCAGAAAAGAAGGCATCTCGGAACAGTTTTCTAATCTCCTGTTTCGATATCACTGCTTTGAAACTCGGTAATTATTTAAATCCATGGAAGGGTGCTTGGAACACCAATATATATATATATATATATATATATATATATATATATATATATATATATATATATATATATATATATATATATATATATATATAACTCTATATCTCAACTCTTATATAACTCAACACTTATATATATCAACCTTATATATATATATATAAATATATATATAACTATTTTTAACAACTTTATATATATATATATATATATATATATATATATATATATATATCTCTCTTTTTTGAAACTCAGTAATTATTTAAATACATGGAAGGGTGTTTATAAACACCTATATATATATATATATATATATATATATATATATATATATATATATATATATATATATATATATATATATATATATATATATATATAAAGATATGGATCTTTTTTGTAATTTACTGCTCCGATATCACTGCTTTGAAACTCGGTACTTATTTAAATCGACAGGAGGACTGTGGTTGGAATTTACCTGCTATATATATATATATATATATATATATATATATACTATAGCATATGCCCGCCAAAGCTGCTGTATATATATATATATATACTGCTGCTCTTTGCTTGAAACTATATATATATATGAGAATAAATATTTTTTTTGCCGTCTGAAAAAAGAAATAATATTTCCAAATGTTTATTTGCGTTTTTCTAGCACTTCATTTTTTTCTTACATTAGATCACAAAAAAATTCATTAAAAAAAGTTTTTTTTCTTAAAATTTGGTAACAACTCTGCATATAAAATCCTTAACAGACTGCCGTTCATTTTAAATGCTTTTGTATGATGTAAGGTGGTGTCACACGTGATTGATCGTTTTTACTTCAAAAATTTTGAAAGTACTTTTCAGAGATTGTCCAAAAAAACTTTTAGAAAATAAAATTTGAAATAAAGTGTGCAAATAAAATTTATTACTACACCAAATAGGAGTATTTTAGTGAAAAAAGCATTGAAATATCTTGAATATTAAAGATTTTATTGCCATTTTTGTGAAAGCCCCGAAAAAAAAAAATTTTCCCCTCTCCCCCCCCAAAAAACGAACATTTTTTTTTTGTTTTCCCAAAATTAAAGATAAATTAGTTGTTCATCAAAAAAACATTTTCTTTTATTGGTTCGAAGAAATGTATTTTGAGGATAAAGTCTCCCCTTAATTTACCATAATATAGGAGAGCGGAATCTTTATTTGAGGGTTTCCTTTTAGTTAACTTAAAAACATAGCAGGTGCCTGTTTTCTATTTCGCAACCACTCTTTAAGGGGAGACTTCATAACTAGACCCCCTAGTTTTTGAAGGCAAAATCAAAATTTTCCCATTTTTTTTTTTATTATCTAAATTAGTAGAAAAATTCCTCCTGAACATCATGGATTGTAATTATTTTTTGGAAATTCTAAATGTTTTTTTAGATACAGAAATTTATTTAGAGAGGTGTCGAACTAAAAAATTCCAATTTCAGTCAAGATTGCAATTCCAGGTTCAGGATCAAAAATGTTTTATTTTTAATAACAGAATTTTTGTTTTTTTGTTTTTGTTTTGCAATTTCCAACCCAGGCTCCAGCTTTTACTCGGTAAAATAGGTGAAGTCGAAGTCGGAGCCGGAGCTTGAGCCGGAGCCGGAATCGGAGCCGGAGGTGGATCCTTATAATTTTTATCAAGAATTTTTTTTAGGTAAAAAAAATTGTTACCAAAAGAAGTACTGATCAATTTTCAAATGGTGGAGAAACCTTAGTCGGAAACGGGACTGGAGCCGGAGCCGAAGCTGGAGCTGGAGTCGGAGTCGAAGCCGGGCCCCTGAGCCAGTTCTGGGCACTTAATCTTTTCAATAAATGACTCTTTTGGCTAGAAAATATATTGCAAAAGTGCTGAGAACAATTTTCAATTAGTGTAGAAACAGCTGGAGCCAGAGCCGGGGCCGGAGCTGGACCCGGAGCCGGGCCGGAGCCGGAGCCGGGCCGGAGCCTGGGTGTAATTTTTCAATAAATATTTTTAGGAGAAAAATATATTGCCAAAACAAGCACTGGACAATTTTCAAATGGTGCAAAAACGGAGCCGAAGCCGGGCCGGGCCGGAACCAGAGGCATAAATTTTTCAAGTATTTTAGGTAAAATATATTACCAAAAAAGTACTGGGCAATTTTCAAATAGTGCAGAAACCTTAGTCGGGCCGGAGCCGGAGCCAGAGCCGGGTTCGGAGATGGTGGATCCTGAGATATTTGTCAAATCTTTTTCTAGGCAAAAAAATTGTTATTAAAAAATTACTTTGAACAATTATTAAATAGTGCAGAAACCTTAATCGGAGCCGGAGCAGGAGCCGGAGCCGGAGCCGGAGCCAGAGCCGGAGCCGGATCTTGGGTATAAATTTTTTCAAAAAACATTTTTTAGGTGAAAAATCTATATTACCAAAGAAATGCTAGACAATTTTTAATTACTATAACCTAAAAGAGTTCGGGCAGGCCAGAGCTGGAGCCGGAACCGGATATTTCAAAAAAATTTTTTCAAACAATATATTTTAAGTGAAAAAATATATTACTGCAAAGAAAGGAGCTGAACAATTTTTAAATAGTGCAGAAACCTTAGTCGGGCCGGAGCCGGGCGGAGCCGGAGCCGGATGCTGGATATATAAATTTCTTTAAAAATATTTTTTTAGGTGAAAAATATATTACGAAAGAAGTGCAATTTTCATATGGTGCAGAAATCTTAGTCGGAGCCGGAGCCGGGCCGGAGCCGGAGCCGGAGCCGGATGCTGGATATAAATTTTTTTAAATATTTTTTTAGGTAAAAAATATATTACCAAAGAAGTGCTGGACAATTTACAACTAGAGCCGGGGCCGGGGCCGGGGCCGGGGCCGGGGCCGGGGCCGGAGCCGGAGCCGGAGCCGGAGCCGATGCAGGAGCAAGAGTCACAGTCGGATGCTTGGCATAAATTTTTTTAGGAAATATTTTTTTAGATGAAAAATTTATGCCAAGAAGTGCTGAACAATTTTAATATTGCAGAATCCTTAGTCGGAGCCGGAGCCGGAGCAGGGGCCGGAGCCGTTTTTTAAAATATTTTTTAGGTGAAAGATATATTACCAAAGGGGAAGTGCTCAACAATTTTCAAATAGTGCATAAACCGGAGCTGGAGACGGAGCCGGAGCCGGAGCAGGAGCAGGAGCCGGAGCTGGAGCCGGAACCGGATGTTGAATATAAATTTTTTCAAACAAAATATTTTTAAGTGAAAAATATATTACCAAAGAAGGGCTGAACAATTTACAAATAGTGCAGAAACCTTAGTCGGAGCCGGAGCCGGAGCCGGATGCTGGATATAAACTTCTTCAAAAAATATTTTTTTAGGTGAAAAATATATTACGAAAGAAGTGCTGGACAATTTACAATAGTGCAGAAATCTTAGTCGGAGCCGGAGCTGGAGCCGGAGCCGGAGCCGGATGCTGGATATAAATTTTTTTAAAAATATTTTTTTAGGTAAAAAATATATTACCAAAGAAGTGCTGGACAATTTACAACTAGAGCCGGGGCCGGGGCCGGGGGCCGGGAGCCGGGGGCCGGGGCCGGGGCCGGGGCCGGGGCCGGGGCCGGGGCCGGGGCCGGGGCCGGAGCCGATGCAGGAGCAAGAGTCGCAGTCGGATGCTTGGCATAAATTTTTTTAGGAAATATTTTTTTAGATGAAAAATTTATTGCCAAAAGAAGTGCTGAACAATTTTCAAATAGTGCAGAATCCTTAGTCGGAGCCGGAGCCGGAGCAGGAGCATTGGTATAATTTTTTTCAAGAAATATTTTTTAGGTGAAAGATATATTACCAAAGAAGTGCTCAACAATTTTCAAATAGTGCATAAACCGGAGCTGGAGACTGAGCCGGAGCCGGAGCCGGATTCGGAGCCGGAGCCAAAGTCTGAGTAAAATAGTTATTTTCCTTTGGTGGTTGGGAATATATATATATATATATATATATATATATATATATATATATATATATATATATATATATATATATATATATATATATAACTTATATCTTTATCTTATATATATATATATATATATATATATATATCTTTTTCTTTCTGCTGCTATATATATATATATGCACCTATACTCTGCATTTATTTCTATATATATGTAAGAATTATATATATTTAATAATATATATATATATATATATATATATATATATATATATATATATATATATATATATATATAAATATATATAATAACTATAAGAATATATATTTTTTTTTATATATATATATATATATATATATATATATATATATATATATATATATATATATATATATATATATATATATATATATATATATATATATAATATATATATATATATTATTTATATATTATATATATATATATATATATATATATATATATATCAAATATATATATATATATATATATATATATATATATATATATATATATATATATATATATATATATATATATATATAAAAATATTATTAGTAATTTCAAATATATATATATATATATATATATATATATATATATATATATATATATATATATATATATATATATATATATACTATATATATATATATATATATATATATATATATATATATATATATATATATATATATATATATATATATATATATATATATATATATATATATTTTACAGTCTGAAAAAGAAAATAAATTTCAAAAAGTTTTAAAGTTACATTTCAGTTTTTTGAAACATATTCTGACCAAAAAAAAGTAAGTGAAAGGAAAAAAAGGTTTTATGCCCATGAAATTTGGTAAAAACCTTAAATATGTACATATAAACAGGTTGATGTTTTCATTCATACTCAGTTTGAATGTAAGGTGGTGTCACGAATACTTGACTGTTACAATTCAACAATTTAGAAAATAGTTTTCAGACTCTCTAGATTGTCTATAAATTTTTTTTTTATAAAAATGAAATTTAGTATCAGTTGTGTAAACATATCTTCATTAGTACGCTAAAATCATGTGTTTTAGTGCTAAAGGCATTGAAATATCTTGAAAATTCTAGATTTTATTGACATTTTTTGTGGAAGAAGTCAAAAATCCAAAATTCTTACACCCCACCAAGAAAATTTTTTTTTGTTTTGTATTTTTTTTTAATAAAATAAAAGATGCAAAAGTTATTCATCAAAGAACGTCTTCTTTCAATAGATTTTATTAAATCGGATTTTTTTGATAGAGTGTCAATTCACAGAATTGGGCTTCAAACCCCTCCTGGGGCTACACGTCATTCTTCTGGGTTGCTCCTGGGTTACAATAGCAACCAAACGTCAACATGGGCACAACATGTTTGTTGAGACAAATTTGCATTAATAAGACGAAAAAAAATTCACTCGCGCCAGGACTCGAACCACCGACAACAGCGTCGCCGTTAGACAATGTACATTAGGCTCTACCACTAGTCCGATCCACCTCCCCAAAAAAGAAGGCATCTCGGAAGTTTTAAAATCTTCTGCTTCGATATCACTGCTTTGAAACTCGATACTTATTTAAATCCACAGAAGAAGGGTTGTTGTAACCCCTTCTGGGGCCACACAACATTCTACTGGTGCTCCTGGTTAGAAGCTTGCACCCGACCAAAGATCAAGACACGACGCTGCGCACTGCTATGCTTGTTGCGACAAATTTACAATAATAAGACGAAAATTTCACTCGCGCCAGGACTCGAACCACTGACAACAGCGTCGCCGTTGGGCAATGTAGGGGAGCTACCACTAGTCCAATCCGCCTTCCCCAAAAATAAGGCATCTTGGAAGTTTTCAAATCTCCTGCTTCGATATCACTGCTTTGAAACTCGATACTTATTTAAATTCAAAGAAGGGTGATTGGAACCCCTACTGGGGCTACACGGCATTCTACTGGGGTGCTCCTGGGTTTCAGGAGCAACCGACCATAGTCAAATAACGCCGACATGCGCAAAACATGCTTGTTGCCACAAATTTGCAATAATAAGACGAAAACATTTCACTCACGCCAGGACTCGAACCATCGACAACAGCGTCGCCGTTAGACAATGTACAGGAGGCTCTACCACTAGTCAAATCCACCTGCCCAAAAAATAAGTCATCTTGGAAGTTTTCAAATCTCCTGCTTTGATATCACCGCTTTGAAACTCAATACTTATTTAAATCCACAGAAGGGTGGTTGGAACCCCTTCTGGGGCTACACGGCATTCTTCAGGGGGGCTCATGGGTTACAGGAGCAACTTACCAAAGTCAAGGAACGCCGAGAAGCGCAGAAAATGTTTGTTGCCGCAAATTAGCAATAATAAGGCGAAAAAAATTTCACTCGTGCTAGGACTCGAACCATCGACAACAGCGTCGCCGTTAGACAATGTTCAGGAGACTCTACCACTAGTCTGATCCGCCTCCCCCAAAAAAGAAGGCATCTCGGAAGTTTTCAAACCTCCTGCTTCGATATCACTGCTTTGAAACCCGATACTTATTTAAACCCACAGAAGGGTGGTTGGAACCCCCTCTGGGGCTACACGGCATTCTTCAGGGGTGCTCATGGGTTACAGAAGCAACCTACCAAAATTAATTAACGCCAAAAGGCGCACAACATGCTTGTTACGACAAATTTGCAATAATAAGACGAATAAAATTTCACTTGCGCCAGGACTCGAACCATCGAAAACAGCGTCACCTTTAGACAATGTACAGGATGCTCTACCACTAGTCCGATCCACCTCCCCAAAAAAGAAGGAATCTCGGATGTTTTCAAATCTCCTGCTTCGACATCACTGCTTTGAAACTCGATACTTATTTTAATCCATACAAGGGTGGTTGGAAACCCTTCTGGGGTTACACGGCATTCTTTAGGGGTGCTCATGGGTTACAGGAGCAACCGACCAAAGTCAAGGAACGCCGGCATGCGCACAAGATACTTGTTGCCACAAATTTGCAATAAGAAGACGAAAAAAATTTCACTCGCGCCAGGACTCGAACCATCGACAACAGCGTCGCCGTCAGACAATGTACAGGAGGCTCTGCCACTAGTCCGATCCGCCTCCCCTAAAAAGGAAGGCATCTGGAAGTTTCAAATCTCCTGCTTCGATGTCACTGCTTTGAAACTCGATGCTTATTAAAATCCACAAGGGTGGTTGGAAACCCTTCTGGGGCTACACGGCATTCAGGGTGCTCATGGGTTACAGGAGCAACTGACCAAAAAGTCAGGATCGACCTGACATGCTAATATGCTTGTTACATTTAATTTGCAATAATAAGACGAAAAAATTTCACTCGCGCCAGGACTCAGACATCGACAACAGCGTCATGGATTGGGTAATATTTTATTAGGCTCTACCACTTGAAAATCCGATCCGCCTCCCCAAAAAGAAGGCATCTCGGAAGGTTTAGTTTTCAAGTCACCTACTTCGACATCACTGCTTTGAGAAAATCTGTACTTATTCTCAATAGAAAGGTTGTGGAACATATATATATATATATATATATATATATATATATATATATATTATATATATATATATATATATATATATATATATATATATATATATATATATATATATATATAGAAGATTTTTTTATAATATATATATATATATATATATATATATATATATATATATATATATATATATATATATATATATATATATACTGCTGCTCTTACTCTTTATATATTGGTTTAAATATATATATGAGAATAAGTTTTTCTCTTGCCTCTAAAAAATGAAAAAAATCATTTTAGCGTGTTTCTAGAATTTCATTTTTTCCTTACATGAGATATAAAAAAAGTCATTAAAAAAAAACGAACAGATTTTTTTTCTTCAAATTTGGTACCAAGCTCACATATAAACGTGTTAACAAACTGACGTTTATATTAAATGTTTTGGTAGAACGTAAGGTGGTGTCAACCATGGTTGATTATTCTCTGTTCAATTTTGAAAGTACTTTTCAGAGATTGTAAAATTTTTTTTTTAAAAAACAAATTTTCAAATAAGGTGTCTAAATAAAATTTATTACCACACCAAATTGGAGTATTTTAGTGCAAAAACAATTGAAATATCTTGAAAATTAAAGATTTTATGGCAGTTTTTGTGGAAATTCAAAAAAAAAAAAATTCCTCTCTTCACCTAAAACTGTTCAAAAACGAACAGTTTTTTTTTTTTGTTGTTTTTCTTTTTTATAAAGATATGATAGTTGCTCATCAAAAAACATTTACTTTATCGGTTTGGAATAGTTGAGGTTTTGCTATGACAGTCTCCCCTTAATCCAACCATGTACCACTCCTCCACCTATACCACATTGCAATAACTTTTTCATCAGCCTTATGTGGGGAACCTTATCAAAAGCTTTACTAAAGTCTAAATATACAATATCAACTGGATCTCCTCGGTCGATACAGTCAGTAATGTATTCCATAAATTCTAAAAGGTTTGTCTGACATGACCTACCCTTTCTGAAACCGTGCTGGGAGTCATACAATACCTTGTTATCTTCTAAATATTTCTCTATATGACCTTTCAGTAACTTTTCCAGAACCTTTACAACCAGAGATGTTAAGCTAACTGGCCTATAATTTCCCAAATCTTCCTTACTACCTTTCTTATAAATTAAATAGGCACAACATATGCCATTTTCCAATGGTACCTCACCAAATTAGATCGCTTAAAAATCAAATGCAGTGCCTTTGCAATGCTGGTACTATCCTCTTTCAGAATTCTACCATCAGGGCCTGCAGCTTTACTTGGGTCAATATGTTCTAATAAACGTTTTATATCTTTTACATCAAATTCAAATTCTGTAAGTCTATTTGTTACATGCATACAAGAACTATTAGTCTCCAAACTATTAATCTTTCCTCAGTAAACACTGAAGCAAAATAAGCATTGAAATTGTTGACCATTTCCTTATCTGAACTCACTAAATTTTCATCAATTTTAATTGGACCAATCGTCCTATTCTTACTTTTAAATTTATAAAAGCTAAAAAACTTCAGATTCTTATTACTATTCCTAGCTCAATTATCTGCCTCTCTCTTTGCCTTTCTTATTGACTGGTTAAGTTCATTTCTATTTTTCCTATAATTTTCTAAATTATCCTCCCTAATAGCTATTACTACCCTTGAATATTTTAAAACATCTACGCTTTTCATTAATTTTCTCTCTTATCTCTCTATTCCACCAGACAGGTTTTCTCTTTGCCACCCTAATGGGTTTATCTTTAAAACATACTGACTGAATATTCATTAAAATTTGCTTAAAATGTTCCCACATGATAAAACAGTTTTGGTCTTTAAACTCTTTATCCCAGTTAGTTGTACTAAGCATGTCTCAAAATTTGGTAAAATTGCCATTTCGGAAATCTAAGATCTTTTCCTTATTAACTTGCAATTTGGGCCCAGATATCACATTCATATTAAATCTAATTATATTATGGTCACTAAGTCATAAATTCTCCTCAACTCTAACTTCATCCACCATACTTTCATCGTTAGTTAATATTAAGTCTAATAGTTGCATCGTATCTTGTGGGTTCTTGGACCATCTGGGTCAAAAAGTTATCTAGTATACAATTTATGAATGCAGAACTACTATGGTCCATATTAGACAAGGAATCCCAATGAATGCCCGGAAAATTAAAATCACCCATTATGACTATACCTTTTTCTTTACTGTGGCATGCTGCCTCTATTTCTTTCACAATTTCCACGTCTAATTCTTGACTCTGGCCAGGAGGTCTATAAAATGCCCCTATTCTAAATGATTTATTGTATATAAGAATATCTACCCACACCGATTCAATATCATGATTCATTTTAAAGTTAGTCATTAATACAGATTGAATATTGCTTTTAACATAAAGCGCCACACCACCACCCTTCTTTCCTCTACGCTGGTTGGTATAAATAAAGTGAATATCCGTCTATTTCATATTCCTGCAAGGAGTCTCCATATAATTCTTCATTAACCCATGCCTCAGTTATGCAAATAATGTCTAGATTCTCATTTATGGTATAAATTATCATCAGCTTTTTTATTTCTAAGGCTATGAGCATTTGTGTAAAAACATTTGATAGTCGAAATGCTGTTATTATTATTATCATCATCATTATTTGAACCTGCAACAACACTAGCTTTATTTATCTCCCCACTATTATAGTTACCATTGCTATTATTTGTATCTAGTTTTAGCCCACCACCCCCAACTTTACCTAGTTTTTTGCTAAACAAGTCTCCAAACTGGTACTGAAAAGCTCAACACCTTTACGACTCAAGTGAACTCCATCTGCCAGATCTTTATCCTGAAATTCTCTCCACAAATCCAAACAACCTAATATTTTGAAAAACATAATTTCCTAACCCTTTCATTTACACCTAAAGCCCTACTCCCCCATTCCTGACCTGCACCTAACCTAGGTAAAATCCCAGAAATCATGCACCTTCTTCCACTAGCTTTCATCTTCTGAATCAATCTCCTATAATCTGCTATTAATTCTTCTGACCTTCTATGTCCTATATCATTTGTACCCACATGCACAATCACATCTGAATCAACATTTGTAGAATCAATCTCTCTATCTATCCTATCCACGATATCACTCACTCTGGCACCTGGATAACATACTCTCAATTGTTTCTTTTTATTCTTTTGAAAAGTCCTGTCTAGGTATCGTGTAATAGAGTCTCCAATTACCAATGTTTCAGTCTTCCCTTCCCCAACATTACCATTGGCACTCTCTGATCCCTCCCCATCTGGAAGACAGTCGAACCTGTTACTGCAGGTCACAGGCTGACTGACTTTCGAGATCCTCATCTTTAAATTATTATTTCTAATTCCTACAACTCTATATTCATCTGCAGACCTATTATCAACTACTTTATCCTTTTCCCTCTCACTATTCCTGTCTACCCCTAGGTCCCGCTCCCTCCTCACCTTGACATCCCTACTAATCTTTTTCCTAACACTTCCCTCCTTTCTCAACTCAAATACTTCTTCTTTCAATCCATGCATATCTTCACTCAGTCTTGCAATCTCCTTCCTTAACAACACATTCTCTGCATTCAAAACACAAACAGGGCAGCTATCCACATATTCACCTCTTACAGTCCCACAGTTATCACAGAGCATACATACTTTAAATTATTATTAGCTTACTAACCTGTACCTATTATTTTACCAACTACAGTTTAGATATCACTAAAGCTTAACATCTATGGTTGTAAAGGTTCTGGAAAAGTTACTGAAAGGTCATATAGAGAAATATTTAGAAGATAACAAGGTATTGTATGACTCCCAGCACGGTTTCAGAAAGGGTAGGTCATGTCAGACAAACCTTTTTTATGGAATACATTACTGACTGCATTGACCGAGGAGATCCAGTTGATATTGTATATTTAGACTTTAGTAAAGCTTTTGATAAGGTTCCCCACATAAGGCTGATGAAAAAGTTATTGCAATGTGGTATAGGTGGAGTGGTACATGGTTGGATTAAAGAGTGGTTGCGAAATAGAAAACAGTGTGTACAACTAAATGGCAATAAATCATCATGGGAAATAGTGAAGAGTGGTGTCCCACAGGGTTCAGTGCTGGGGCCACTATTGTTCCTCATATATATAAATGATTAGACCAGGGGACTTAAATGCAAGGTTTCTAAGTTTGCAGATGATACTAAAGTGGCCACCTCAGTTAGGAATAGTGAAGGATGCATAAAGATTCAAAATGATCTTGATAAACTTCTTGGGTGGGCAGATAAGTGGCAAATGAATTTTAATAGTAAAAAGTGTAAGGTTCTTCACCTAGGTTACTCAAATAAAAGTTTTAACTACGATATGAATGGGGATTGGCTTGAGTCTGTGGACCAAGAAAAGATTTAGGTGTGATTATAAGCAGTAATTTGAAAGTAGCTAATCAGTGTTTAGAAATAAATAAAGCTAATAAGATGCTGGGCATAATAAATCGCAATGTTGTTTACAAGAGCAAGGAAGTAATAAGTAAACTGTATAATGGCTATGTTAGGTCAGTAATAGAGTATTGTGCACAAGTTTGGGCCACTTATTTAAAGAAAGACTTAGATATGATAGAGAGTGCAACGTTAGAGCAGCAAGGATGATTTCTGGGTTTGAGGGGTAAGAGCTATGAGGAGGCTGAGGAGTTAGGAATGTTTTTCTGAAAGGCGATTTCTCAGAGGGGACATGATACAAGTCTAAAATATTTACATCTATTGATAATACAGAGATCCAATAAATTTTCATAGTAGAACATGGACAGGTGACAGGGGGCATAATAAGAAAATTAAGAATAAAGCATGCCATCTTGATATAAGAATAGCATGCATTCAGTAATAGGGTTGTTAAATTTTGGAATAGTCTGCCAGGGGGGTTGTTGAGTGTGACTCGATTGCAACATTTAAAGAAACGGTTAGATTCGTTTATGGATGGTTGGGTATCATATAATATATTGACGACCAAGTGTGGGTTTAGTTATAGCAGTTATTTAGATGGCAGTAATATTATAACTTGGCAGTTATTATTAATACGCTGTGGATAGTTTGGGTATCATATTTATATATCATTAATAGTTTTTGACTAAGCCAAATTGGTGGATTTGTAGTTAC
>JABUQX010104657.1:12500-43979 GCA_015478945.1 Trachelipus rathkii | reverse complement strand
CTGAGAGCAGGAGAGAGAGAGAGAGATTGAGAGAGAGAGAGGAGAGACGAGAGAGAGACGAGAGGAGAGAGGAGCGAGAGAGAGAAGAGAAACGGAGATGAGAGAGAAAGAGTGAGATAAACAGAGGGCGAATACAATAGGGAAAAAGAGGAGAGAGAGAAGAGTGACGGAGAGGATGAGAATAGATAGAGAGAGACGATATGAGAGAGAGAGAGAGAGAGAGAGAAGTATGAAGAGAGGAAGGTAGGAGACGAGAGAGAGAGGACATAGATAAAAAGACAGGGGCCGCGAATACAATAAGAAAAAAACGAGAGACGAGAAGAGAGAGAGAAGAGATGCAGGAAGAGAAAAGAGAGGAGAGGAGAGAGAGTGAGAGAGAGAGAGGAGGAGATGGGAGAGATGAGAGAGAGAGAGACGAGGGAAGAGAGAGAACGAGAGAGAATAAAACAGAGGAGTGCGAAAGTACAATAAGAAGAGAGAATGCAGAATGAGAGCGCAGAGAGGAGAGCGAGAGGAGAAGAGAAGAGACCAGAGGAGAGAGAAGAAGAGGAGAAGAGAGAGCGGAGACGGAGCAGATGAGTGATGAAGAGTCGAGAGACGACGGAGGAAGAATAGGAGGAGGAGATGGATAGGGCTTAAACTTGATTAATAAAAGATGTGATTTGGAGAAAAGGTCAGTCACAATGAAAAAGCAAAATAGAAAGTAAATCAAAGATATTTGACGGAAACCGGAAACGGAAGTATTTGTACTCTAATTTGCATTTTTATGATGAGTTGTAACAAAATTTTATGTATGGATGGTCAGGTTTTTTTTTTTTTTTTTTTTTTTTTTTTTTTTTATATTTTTTTTATTTTTTTATTTTTTTTTTTAAATGATAAACTTATCGTATTAAACATATTTAAGTTCATTTTTATATTCGATACTCAAAAATAATAATAATAATAATAATAATAATAATAATAATAATAATAATAATAATAATAATAATAATAATAATAATAATAATAATAATAATAATAATAATAATAATAAATAATAATAATAATAATTATTAATAATAATAATAATAATAATAATAATAATAATAATAATAATAATAATAATTAATAATAATAATAATAATAATAATAATAATAATAATAATAATAATATAATAATAACTGATGTACAACATTAACATTAACATTATTATTATTATTACATAATAATAATAAATAATAATAATAATAATAAATAATATAATTAATAAAATAATAATAATTAATAATAAATTATAATAATTAGTAATTAACAACACTTTCCACCACTACCACGGCTAGCTATTACGTACTTACAACAACATAAAATAAGTAATCAATAATAAAATAATAATAATAATAATAATAATAATAATTAATAATAATATAATAATAATTAATAATTAATAATAATAAATAATTACATAATAATAATATAATAAAATAATAATAATAATAATAATAATAATAATAATATAATAATAATAATAATTAATAAATAATAATAAATAATGAAATAATAATAATCATAATAAGTAAAATAGCATTCAACCATTATTAACAGATAATAGTAATATATTGATTAATAATAATAATTAATAATAATAATAATTAATAAATAATTAATAATAATAATAATAATAAATAATAATAATAATAATAATAATAATAATAATTAATAATAATAATAATTAAAATAATTAATAAAATAATAATGTATAATAATGTATAATAATCACAATAACTACTACCACTACTAACTATTAAGATTTAACATAATAATATAATAATAGATAATAATAATAATAATAATAATAATAATAATAATTATAAATAAATAAAATAATAATGAATAATAATAATAATAAGTAACTTATTAATGATGAATTGAAATAAATAAAATAGTACTAATTAGTAACTAAAGAAATGAAAAAAAATAATAATTAATATCAATATTTATTAATAATAATAATAATAATAATAATAATTAATATAAATAATAATAATAATAATAATAATAATAATAATAATAATGAATAATAAATAATAATAATAAAATAATAATAATAAATTTAATAATAATAATAATAATAATATATAATAATAATAATAATAATAATAATAATAAATAATAAATAATAATATAATCAATAATAATAATAATAAATACAATAATAAAATAATAATAATAATAATAATTAATAATAATATACATAATATTAATAATAATATTTAATAATAACAATTAATATTATTTGATGACATTCATGATTAATGATACCATTATGTTTTTATAAACAAATAATAATAATTAATTAATAATAAATTAATAAATAATGAATAATAATAATAATAATAATAATATAATAATAATAATAATAATAATAATAATAATAATAACAATTAATAATAAAAAATAATAAAATTATTATAATAATTAATTATGATAATAACAAATAATAATTTAAAACCAAAGAAATAATGAAAGAAAATAACATTAATAATAAAACTAATAATTAGTAATTATAAACCATGATAATGATACGATAATATATTAGTAGTTATAACAAATAATCAATAATAATAATAATAATAATATTAATAAGAATCAATAATAATAATAAAGTAATAATAATAATAATAATAATAATCTTGCACACAAACTAATAATAATAATTAATTATATAATAATAATATTAATAATAATATTAATAATAACAATAATAATAGAAATTATAAACCATTGATACATGAGGTAATAATTATCAGTAGTCTATAACAAATAATAATAATAATAATAATAATAGATAATAAGAATAATAATAATAATAATTAATAATAAATAATAAATAATAATAATAATAATAATAAATAGACAAAATAATAAAATAATAATAATAATAGTTTAATACATAATAATAATAATAATAATTAATAATATGTAAAATAAAAATAATAATTACAACAATAATAATTACCAATCACAATTATAATTACAACCACTACCATAATTTAAAATAATTAAAATAGATAATAATAAAAATATAATAATTAATTCAATAAATAATAATAATATAATTTAATACATAATAATAATAATAATAAAAACAAATAATCAGATAATAATAATGATAATATAATAATAATAATAATAATGAATAAAAATAATAATAATTAATAATTAATATAATGTATTAATAATAATAATAATAATTAATAATAATAATAGCTTAATAATATAATAATATTAATATTAATAATTAATTTAATAAATTAATAATTAATAATAAATAATAATAATAATAATAATAATATATAATAATAATTAATAATAATAACAATAATTAATGAATTAATGAAAAATAATAATAATCAATAATAATAATAATAATATAATAACATAAGAATAATTAATAATAATAATAATAATAATATAATAATAATAAATAATAATAATAATAATAATAATAATTAATAATATTAATAAACAATGAACCAATAATAATAATAAATAATAATAATAATAATAATTAATAATATATAATAATATAAATAATAATAATAATAATAATAATAATAATTTAATAATAAGAATAATAAAAAAATTTAATAATAATAATAATAATAATAATATAAAATAAATAATTAATAATTATATAATAATTAAATGAATAATAATAACAATAATAATAATAATAAACAATAATAATAGATAATAATAACAATAATAATAATATAATAATAATAATAATAATAATATAATAAATAATAATGAATAATAATAAATAATATAATATAATAATAATAACTTGGTGTTAGCTAGCTTTTACATATGTTTAATCGTTGAGTTAGTTATTTAATTAATTATTTATTTTTAGGATAATAGGTTTTTATTTTTTTTAATGAATAATAATAATTAATCAATAATAAATAATAAATAATAAATAAATTTTTTTAATTAATAATAATAATAATAATAATTAAAATAATAATAATAATAATCAATAATAATCATAATAATTAATAATAATACATAGATAATAATATAATAATAATAAATAATAAAATAATAAATAATAATAATAATAATAAACTGAATAGAAAAATAAAATAATAATAATAATAATAATAATAATTAATAATAATAAATAAAATAATAATAATCAATTCAAAAAATCAAAAAATATTTAATTCTCTCCAAAAAGGTTACATAAAATTTATCTTTTTATTTATATTAATACAAAAATAATCTTATAATAGATGAGAAAGGGCTTACTAAGGGGGACGTTTTCGCCATTGAGCCCAATAAAGTCAATATAAATTAATCACAATTCATAATGAATAAATTATAATATAATAATAATATCACCATGATTAACTAATAATAATAATAATATAATAAAATAATAATAATAATAATAATAATAATAATAATAATAATAATTAATAATGTGAATAACACTCACCCATCATATTAATATGAATTAATAAATTAATAATTATTAATGAATTTTTCGGTAACTTAGCATTACGTTAATTAGCAAATTTATTAAATTAATACTAAATTTTCACATAAAATGGCGAAGTAAAAAAAACACGTAAATCAGAATTATAATCAATAATAATGAACGTATATCACATTATATTGTTAATATAATATAAAATTTTAATAATATAATAATTATAAAAATGTATATTTTAATATTATAATAATGATATATAAATAATATACGTAATATTTAATAATAAATACTATAATATAAATAAAAACAGGCTATATAAATCCTTTATATAGTACAGTTAAATAATAATAATTATATAATAAATAATAATTATATATAATAAGATAATAATAATTAGAATTAAATAATTATAATTAATCAATTAATTATATTAATTTAATCTTATTATAATATATCATAAAATATAATTAATATATAATTATAATATAATTAATAAATAATAAATAATAATAATTAATAATAATAAATAATAATAATATAATCAATTAAATAATAAATTAAATAATAATTAAATTAATATAATTAATAAATTAAATAATAATAATAATATTACTCCAATTCTAAATAACAGTAATATCACATTAGTTTAAAAATTATCTAATTAAAAATAATTAAAATATTATAATAAATTGTAATAATAATATAAAAATAATAATAATAAATAATATATTAATAAATAATTAAAATTAAATTATAAATATAATTAAAATATATTATTACTCAACTAATAATAATAATAGAGTCAACTCAAACATCTTATAATATTATATAAGTAAAGAGAGTACTCAACACTCATCACTAACACTTCAAGTGATAATTCAGCTCAGGACATCGCTACATATATAAGAAGCACAAGTGATATTCCAAGAGGTCAGAATATAATAAATGATTACAGTAAAAGATGTGGGAGTTAATCGTGAGTGGACTAAGCGTCATACTATGACTGAGATACGGATACTGCAGTAAGAAGTGCATTCAATTGATATAGACACACTCACAGTACATATATATCTAGATTAGCCAGATGGGAGAATAACGGTTGTCGAGTAAGTGAAAATCATGTAACACTAAATACAAATTTAATATTTGCAATAAGATTAGTGGATGGTGCAGCTGAATCTGAGCTTCAGTTTACTGTAATTATTATGTTATCCATACTTATGATGACATAGTGAATATTACTTATCATAGTAGGAAGATGTTTGGGGAAATAGATAATAGATGAGAGTATATTTAGAGAATAATTATAATTAATTATATATATATGATGCCGAAATATTTATTGTTAAATTAAATTGTATTGAATTTAATAATTAGATTAATAATAGGAAATGTAATATGAATGAGAAACCTAGAATCATATAAATATTTTAATTAATCTAAGCAAGTGTAGAATAGACTGGGAGGAAAATTTATGATGAATAATGTATAATGAGAATAAATTTGTATATAAAGTATAATGAATAGGTATAGAATAAGATGAGATAATGAGAGTATATTTATAGTATATTATGTAGTAGGTATATAATGGGGGAGATAGGTAATATAATGAGAATAAGTAAAAATTAATTAAGAATGGTGGAAATGTGAATGAAATGTTAAGGTAATGTGACATGTTATTCCATGTAGATACAAATAAAAAATTGAGTAATTAAATAATATGATCAATACAACTCAGTAAAACTCACATACATATGATTATCAAAGATGAATAGAGTATAAATGGAGAGTAGATTAAATAAGAGAATTAGAGTATATGAGTATTCTCGTAATAATATAAAATTGAATGAGATTATTGGGGAGAGTTAAGTAATTTAATAA
The DNA here is from genome assembly GCA_015478945.1 of Trachelipus rathkii. NCBI lineage: Eukaryota > Metazoa > Arthropoda > Malacostraca > Isopoda > Trachelipodidae > Trachelipus > Trachelipus rathkii. The sequence goes on along the minus strand of JABUQX010104657.1, from coordinate 37,617 downwards.
TATTAGTAAAATTAACCTAATAGTGATTAAATTTTTTATAGATGGAGATAGAATAATTTTTGTATTATAATAATTAGTACATAAATCTATATTAATAATTTATGAGATTAATGAGTATTGTAATAATAAGATATAAGTGCTGGCAGAAAACCAAATAATAGCAGAAGTGTGGAAATACGAATTATATTATATCGATTAGTTTCAGTAAAGCAAGGTGAGCTTATCTCAATTATCGGCGGTTAAAAGGTGTGTTTTCTGAGTCGCCGCTCTGTGCTCAGTTTTGGAGCTATCTTGTAAGATGTTAAGGAGAAAACCAGCTGTACTCGTTAATTTCCGTTGGTTGAAGAAACAGTAATTTGGTCCCGAATGTGGGGAGAGGAAAAAGTGCCCAATATCAATGATGGTAGTGATTTATAAATGCGTGAGTCCTAATTTGGGGTTTTGTTTTGGGTATAGAGATTGTCATAGCTTAGTATATATTCCGATATAAGAACGTTATTTGTGAGGGACTTAGCGAAGTGAATGAGGATTGGTGGCCCCGTCCATGTTTAGGGTAGGGGAATGCCCTCTTAGTATTTAATTGGAAGTAGAATAAATTTAAGAGAAAAGCCTGTCATTTATAAGGAGGTTTCCTGATATTTTTTAACGAAACGAGCCGAAGGGGAGTTTTGATTTGCCTGAACATTTCTCGGAGATGTACTTCCACAATTCTACTGCCCTTATATGGTGAGAGTTAAGCCCTCCGCAGATTTCGTTAAGGTGAATTTTTCGCCTTTGTCTAAGGTAAGGGCGAATTTGTTGTGCTACGGAGATTGTTTGTTCTTAACTTTCTTTGGCTTCCTTTTAAAAATTTGTATGATTAGCCACAGTCTAAATAAATGTGTAAGGAAAGGATCTATGCTGTGCGTGCTCTCGTTATATACAGTGGGATGGTTGGATGTGTAAGAGAGACCTGTATGTTGTGCTGCGTAAGTAATATCGTATTTTGTACTTGGTTTAAGGAGTGGTAGGGTGGAGATCAATGCCTCATGTCAAAGATAAGAAGAAAGTGTGAGTAACTAGCCCCCTTGGATAGACGCATAGTATGCCATTTTGAATTCAATAGTTGGTGGAGTGTGAGGAGGGGTTGTCGTTTCACGGATATAGTTACGTGAGGTTGTTCTTTATCTGATGGATTTTAGCAATCTATTGGACGAAAAGAGTAAATTTGATATTCTCACTCTGATCTCTGATTGCTATCTTTATAGGGCGGACGTTGATAGTTGTATTGGTTGTATAAGTATAATTTGCTAGTTATTTAGCGATCAAAAGGCATTTGTTAATGTGATGGCCTTAAGTAGGGACTGCTGTGATGTGTGTGATCCACGTGGTCTATCGAACCGCCTCACTCTATGTGATTGTGTGGGAATATCTGATAAGTGCCGCACTATTAATTTTGAAGTTTAGGTGAGAAGGTGATTGTGGAATAAAAACAGTGCGAGAAGTACTATTTATAGTAATAGGAATGTGTCTCTGGCTTAATTGTGTGAGAAGATAAGAGAATATTTGTCTCTCGATATGGTGGGGATTGGGAAATTGGACAGAGTTCTCTTTTTAAATTCTCTCAAAGTTTTGAGATAGTGCAAATAGTTTGTTGCCACGATAGTTGGGGTATATTAATTGAGGTTTCCAGGGATTTATGAATGTATTTCTTATAGTGGAAGTGGCAGAAATTGCCTATTATGTTGTTCCTCCTTGTTTCAGCACGTGTTTGGAGTTATGGAGAAGAGTCTTGGTCTGTGTTTCGTCTCTTCACGTATAGGTATATACTCTCCCTATTAATTGTAGTCACTATTGGTTTGAAAGAGCTCGGTGTGGATTTGTCTGAGCGGATGTTTTTGAGTTGAGTATTTTATATTTATATTCTTGATAGTAGGTTTGTCTCGCGTGTACATGTAGAAGGTATTTAGGTAGTGTGAATTCGCGGAGGTTGTCTGCTTTTCTTCTTTTTTGAGAACGGGATTTGTTAGAGTGTGGATTATCGTGTGAGGAGGGGGTGTTTTGATAGATGATTATGAGTTTTTTGATAACCTCGCAGGTTTCTGTGTTTTATATTGCGTTGGATTGTTTCTCTGTATAGATTAAGGTAGAGACTTGTTTCAGTGGTTATTATGATTATATAGTTGAGTCTTGCATAGGTTAGTTCATTTGAAGTGCTCTTCGTTTGGTCTGAGGGGAGTTATCTTTGTTAATAGTATAGTGAATAAGTTTGCGTGTATTGTAAATTTTCGTGACCCTCTAAGTATAATGTAGATTTATGCTTGCTTGATTATTGATAATGTGTTTAAATGAATGATGGAGGTGTTTAATGTTGTTTATGTCATGTATGGTGTAGGTTTGTTGTGATATTCCGATATGGTAGTAAAATATTTCTGACTCGAAGTTAGCTTTTTTTGTGAGTGAGTATTATGTGGTGTTTTTTTTTTTGGAGTTTGGTGGTGGGCACACTCACTAAGTGGAAGGTATGTCTCTAATTCTAGAGTCCGGATGGTTTGTTATGTCACTTGATAATGCTGAGTGGTGTGTTGAGAGTGTGGAACGGTGTGAAAATCATTTTGAAAGTCATTTATGTATATATATAAAGTGTGACGAATCTATGTGTGACCGCGTAAGGGGTATGGGTGTGAGCTCTGGGCACGCTAGTTTGAGTGGGGTAGCCTTTTCTGTGTGAATGGGGTGTAAGGTATTCGGTTGTTCCATTGATTTTGATTGAGGAAGGAAATGAGGTTTTAGGGTGAGCCATCGCACTCCTGTGTGCGGGGCTAACACGCGCGCACCCCCGGTGAGTGGTGGTGTCCCTGGGGGCCCCGGCCCCCGGGCCCGGCGGACGGCAGAATGGGTAGTTCTTCAATATAGGCAGTCGGTCAGATAAGTAATGACACTGAAACCATTGTAGTGAAATCATTACTGATACCAATGCTCTTCTCTGTCGTTATAGTGGCGTTTTTATAAGTGAGCTCCCAAGGTAGATGTTGTTAGTATCGGAAATACTACATCGAAATGCTTTTCTAGAGAAATATATATATCTTATATAATAGTTAAATATAGTTTATCACATATTGTTGTTATATTTATATTTCAATATTTATTGTGCTTTGTTTTTTTTTTTTTTTCTAGATATATATATATATATATATATATATAATATAAGAAATTATCTCATAAGAGCCATACCTTCTCAGTGTTGATACGATAGTTTTTTGCTGACGCCTATACATTGTTTTGTTATAGAAGTATATATAAATGCCCAAGTTGTCATGTACTAAAGTTTATACTTGTTAAATAGTATAGAGTGCATTAGGTAATATATATATAAACTAACCTTTAATCAAAAATATTAATTATATATTTAAATTCCAGATAGATTATTGTTTATTAGAAAGAGTATGATAAATGCGGTATATATGATGAACGTCTAGGTGAGTGTTGTTCTGCTTTGTTATTTATTAAAAATACCAAGAGGGGGTATCGTCAACGATGCAGCTTGTTGACCGGTTATATTAAAATATGGTCAGTGTCATCCGACACAAGACAGGCGCACTCGTTATAACTAAAATAGGGAACAGGTAAGTGTAAACTTTCACGAAAATGACTCATCATTTGTATTTAGGAGACATTTTTGTGTAAAAAATAACGCAAAAAAAAAAAAATTAGTAATTTTGGTGTTTACAAAATACTTTAAATAGAAAAATTGAGGTTGAAAAAAAAAATTAATTTGTTGATTAGAATTGCACCAAGGATGCTAAACTACTCACCGGAGGTGTGGAGTACGTGTTACGTTTGTCCAAATGTTTTTTTTTTACTCTCCACCAGTTGTTAAAATCAGAGATAACATATAGATCGAGCAGTTCGGTGTCTGGCGACACCTTTGAAAGGTCACGAAGCCCTACGTGGGACTCAGCGGGGGATACTTTCGTGCTCCCTTCATGTTTTCATCTGCGCACCCAGTTCGATGGATCAACACTCTAAAACAAGTACAGATATTAAAAATTAAAAAATATGATATGTTTCTCATCTTTCTTCTCGCTCGTAATGCGAAAGTTCTGGGTCACTTGGTGTACTTGTCTCCTCTATGATAAATCCTGCTAGAGAGCAATGCCCACCTTTCTACATAGATTCTTGAATATACTTCGCAGGATAATAACATCTCTCTAATACATATAATAAAGTTTTTTTTTAAGTTCTTCCGATGAAAATTATCTTCCCTATAGTGACTGCTCTCATCTATTCGCTGGTAGGTGTTATAGTTTTTAGTACTAGTTAAGTCAGACATGCCGCCAGTGAATTACTAATTTCCCGGATGTGGTTGTACTATGCGCTTAGTATTATAGTATAAGTATTCACCTCTAGTTATAATATTTTCATCATCACTCACTAGTCACCCTATTATATATATATACCTAATTTTAATATTTTAATTTCTTATACAAATTTTTTATTATTATTTTATTTTTTTAGTTTGTATTTATATTGTATAGTTTCAGTTTACAATAAATGTCATATATAATTAAAATTATATTAGTCATATCCTCATAGTTTACGCGACAGTGGTGATATTGGATTGAAGTAATATGTAGATTATTTAACTTTATCAGCTCAGATAAAGAGAAACCAGCTTTGGAATTTTCCTATATTAGTTTATTATGAAGAACGTTGTTCTAAAGGGAAAGGTGAAGTGTAACTATATTCTGTGTAAACATGCTCGATAATACTAAGGTAACCTCAAACACTCTCAGCAGACTTTTATAGGTACTGTAGTAATTGTTTACTAATATTGAGGTGAAGTTCTCAGCGAGATAAATGTCTTTAGGTATATAAGTGCATAACTCTATTTTGTTCATTTATTGACTATTTTTTCAGTGAGGAGTGGTTAATATAGTTTTTATGAAAGTTATTATATATGTTTTATATTTTATTAATTTAGGGGCTTGAGCCGATGGGGGACAGAGGGGGGGACCCGATTAGTCCCAGCCTCACCACCCAGAGTACAGCTGCCCTGTAGTGGACGAGAACTGCAACTGCATAATATATGTGTGTGCTCACTCGATAGTGATTTTTTGTTCATGTCCTTAATGTATCCCATTAAAGACGAGTAACTTTATCGTATTTGTTGAAGGACAAAAGTATTAGAGTAAGTGTGTTATTCTACAGTGTATTTTATTTTATTTATTCTGGTGCTGATAGAAAAATGGTTATGTATATTTAACTAGCGTCCTCTGGATATAGTAGGCCTATATGTCAGATTTTCTGTTGTCACTATTATATTATAGTAGTGGGTAGTAGTAACATGGAGTTATAAGAGAGATATTCATAAATATTGTATCGAAGCTATGTAATATATATTAATGTGAATAAGGTTAGTGCGTCCGTGTGAGAGTAGATACTTCATAGTGTGTGTATATAAGGTAGTAAATCTAAAGGAGTATATTGTCTGCGTGTCTCACAGATGTACCTAATAAAGTAAATGATGAATGTAGCATCACAAGACAGATATGGCTGAACTATAGTAAGGAGGAAAAAAAGTTACTATGTTTCAATATCTTAGGAGTAGACCATAGTATAGAGCATGAAAGTGTGAAGGTGTAAGGTTGCATTTGATATGTGATTTACGGTACCAACCGGTATAATAGTGAAGTGCTATTCTTGGTAAGTGGAGCGCCGAATATGGAGATAGTTATGAGTAATTATAGTGAATGGAATGCTGCTACGAATTATGTTGAACTACGAATTATTGTCTGTTTTGTCTAGAGAAGTATTGTGAGAGGAGTGTGGAACAAATTATACAGTCCTCTGTTGAATCTGCACACTAAAATGTAACCAGATTAGTTGAAGAAATTGTGATTATGCTATGGATACTCGTCTAGAGTAGTGGTGAATTGATCGCCACGCCAGGTAATGTAATCATTTTTAGGTGGTAGTAGCCCTCTATATATCTCAAAGGTAATGGTAGAGGTGAATGCAATGTGGTATAGATGTGAGAAAAATGAGATATGTCAAGTAATGGTACTCGCTAGCTCCATTTAGAATAGATAATTAAAGTTTTCACTGACGCGCGTTTGAACTCATGATCCCAGTAAACTCGGAAGGGATAGGGAATTTGATATATTGATTGTGAGATTGTGTAAGATCATCGCTGCTGATAAATTAAAAGTTTAATATTAGATAGTGGTAGATCTACTCCGTTCTCTCTATAAAGTGTGGATTGGAGTATGCCAGAGAGCTATGGCCGATGTCATGAAAATAGTTAAGCTTAATGACTGAAGAAAAACTTCTCTTCTGCTATATATATAGGCTACAATGTGAGTGTATAAATAAGGGAACTGTAGAATTATGAGTAATGAGGGAGGCAATCAAGCTTCTACTAGTTGTTGTCCGATATATAGTATTGCTTGGTTATTTGGCTATCGTGAGACAGTGCGTCGAGGTCACCTGAAAGGAGATATAGCGTGATAAAGACAAAGTGCGCGTATTTCTGAGTTTATCTCGTAGGATGAGTGGATCAAACTTACAAGTGAACGAAATGATTGATTATATTGAATAGGGGTAACGAAGTGATTATAAATATTTGAATTTTGTTTATAGTAGGAATTTACAAAAGGAGTCTTGCGAGGAGTAATAGGAAAGCGTAAGGACAATATGGCAAAGGTGAAGTGGATAGAATGTGATTGAGGGTCATAGAGCTACTGAACATGGAATCAGAAATGAAATAATGAGATCGAATGAGTCGAATAGCGTGAGTGTATAAGAATAATTATGGGTTTTCCACAATTAGGGTTACATAGCGGGATGTAGTTGTATAGGAGACGGGTACGGCTTACTTATGTTTGTAGTGTAGTTATAGTCCTCTCCGTGAGTTAAATTATTCACTTCTGATATGATGGATGGAGGTATCTCGACAAGAATTGGAGGTGGGGGATGCAGGCTTAAGGTGTGTTAGTATGGTTGGATTGAAAGCATATGAAGTGGTAAGGATATCTACGTTCACCATTTTTATATGCGGGGTAAATGAGGTTGGTTCTGTGAGACGAATTGAAAGAATTATTGAAGGAAGATTGAAGATTTATTTGGCCAGGGTGTGTAAAGGAGGAGCTGAAGTAAACGTGGATAAGAGTAAGGTTATGGTTGTGATGAGGACAGTCTCAGTGTGAGTTATGTTAGATGGTGAGCAGCTAGAACCCAGTTTCTGAGGTTAAATAATTTAGGTATTATGTTGGTTCAATGAGAATGTGATTCAGCGTCACTCAGAGAGCTGATAAGTAGGAAAAGTTTGTGTATTTCCAAAATGTTTCGTGGCTGTGCAATTCAATCGTGGTATGCAAAGAGGATATCTTGAGAGCTAGGGTCTTTACCTGAGGGGTATGTTGGTACCTGTGTTTATTGTATGTTAGTGACTATGGTCTGGAATAAGAACTATAGATCTAAAGTTCCAATGTGTTCAGGGGAGCATGGACCAAGTCTTGAGGGAGTCTGAATGCTAAAGAGGGAGTCAAAAGCTATCAGCGTGGTGTAGAAAGAATTGATAAAGAGAGGATATGAACGTATTAGAGAGTGGTCTGTCGTGTGAAGAAAGGGGTAAATGAGAGAATAAATGAGTATTTTGAGATGGTGTATACGGTTATGTATGTGTGAAAAAGGATGAATGATAGGTACTCTATTAAAGGATGCTTAGTGTAGAGTGAGTGTGTATTGGGACCGCTAACCGGCTGAGACCAGAAAGTGGATTGAGTCAGTTGAGGAATGCCTGAAGTATGAGGTTAGAAAGTGTGGTTTGGCAGAGGCGAGAATAAAGTGTGAGTACATAGGGAAAGAGCTCACGTCCGGTTTGTTTGGGGGCAGTGGTTGTTGATCACCGCACCAGGGCATAGGGGATAACCTTGAGTCACATGACGAAGCTAATTATAACTTAGTGGGATCACGAGAGTATCGCCTTCTAAATGTGGATAGACTCTAGGGTGATTTCTGTCGTACGAGCTACTCACTATTAATTGGTACAGAGGGGGCGGTTAAGGTGCGGCTTTCTTTTCGACGATTTGTCTGTTCTACATTTGTCTCCGGTTGAAATTGTACCAATAGTTATTGGAGCGACAGGAGTGGTAAAGAAAAGTATGACTATATATCAGCTATCAGGATATGTTATAGCGATACTATATTGATATACTTACATAAAGTGTAGCTATATATATAATATATAATATATATATTTATATATCTATATATATTATATTATATATATATATAATATATATATATTATATATAAAATATAAATGATTAATATGGTATATATTACTGATGAAGTATATTTATGTAGTGATAGTAATACTATATACCCTACTTAGTGTGGATATAGAAACATATATGTTTCACGGCATCATATATATATGTGAATTTTATAAAAAGTGCATTAGAGACGGGTGATCATAGAAGGAAATTAACACGAATACTATGTGTCGTGAGTCATCTCCATTAACAGTGAGCGGTGCTAAATACGTCCATGAGACATAGAGTTCACAAAGTTTTATGTGTGGTTAAAAGATTTATGTGTAATCATTTTTGAGGATGTTAATTTTATTGTATATTCTTTATTAAAGAGGGCTCGAGCCGACGGAGACAGGGGGACGAAGTCCACGCCGTCGTCCTGGAGTCTAGAGACACGCACGACGGGATCGTAGAAAAGTCAATTTGACGTTAAATCTTGAGAGATAGAGCGATTTAGTAAAAAAAGAAAAGAAAAAGCTACACGATTATGGAGGGAGCACGGATTGTCGCACTTTGTTCACGTTAGAATCGAGAAAGAAAGAAGAAGAGATGACGCAGCGATACGAGTGTAGTCGTTCGAAATATATCGTTAACTACACGTGATTAAAGAGGGAGTTCCAATTTTCTACATTTAGCGTGCAGCTTGAGTAAGTAGCGCCAATAGAGTATGCGGAAAAAAGAAGCAGGTAGTACTTGTTTATTACGTATATTAATGTAGAGGAGAGGAGATAACAATATAATTAATTCATTTAATAACGAGAGTCTGTGAGACGTTTAAATAACTGACAGAACTTAAGCAACTCTGTAGACACACAAGATGTATGAAAAGTGACTTACATCTTACACTCATAACCCAAACTTACAGTCAGTTATTCTTCCCTGGGCAACTAAGATCATTCTTAACCCTTGATCATTGTAGAATATATGGGAAAAAGTATGAGATGATGAATTGCGAAATTTTAAAGAACAATGTAGATTATTTATAGATTTCACGAAAGTTTCGAATTGAAACTATGCATGAAAAAGTGATATGCAAGAATAAGAGATAATCATTTGTAGATTGAGATGTAGCTGTTGCCGTTCCCTTGGTTACGTATGATGTCGATTCTTTAGAAAACAGGCTTGACCGAGTATATATGAGATAGATATGAGAGATATGAGATATATACGATAGCAGATTGAAGCAGATGATAGGAGAGATATTTGAGGATTAGATATTTAGTAATAGATTACAGGAAGATATAGGATAGTATAGAGCGATAGATAATTAGATAATGAAAATATTTATATAATTATATATATATATATAGATGATATATGATATAGAGGAATATGAATAGGCGATTGAATATAGTAATAGTAATATATATAGTGAGTATAGTATATAATATATATATAGGTAATATATGATATAGATTAGGATAGAGAGTAGGAGAGATAATGATTATATAAGAGATATAGAATATAGACATAGAGAGAGAGAGGATTATGTATAGAGAGTATATATATGATAGTATAGAATTTTTATTTCACTAATGTACTACATGAAGTAAGGGGTTAGAGAGGTTACTTGCTCTTATAATTTTATTATGGCAAATTTAGAGAGTGACAAGTTAGGGATTAAAATACAAAAGTAAAGAAGATATTTTAGAAGTGAATTATTTGAATGTATAATAATTAGAAGTAGTAAGAGAAAAGAAGAGCAGAGTACTTATTTCCTTTTGACTTAGTCTATTAGTGACGCATAGAGAATTATGGAAAAGGAAGTAAGACTGATTAAAAATTGACACAAAATGATATAAGATATATCGTAAAGCGAGTTGCAGCACTTTGTATGTATGGAGAGGAGGAAAGAGGATGAGAGATAGTGTGTACGACGCACGCGGATTGAGAAGAGATTTTGCTCAATCTAGCGGATTGATTGAGAGTCGAACACGCGAAGTGATATATACGTGGTTTTTGTCAAATTGCATAGATACTGGTATTATTATTGAGAGATTAAAGGGTAGTAAAACAAGATCAGAAGAAATGCTTATACCATAATAATAATATAATGAAAGTGGCTTACTATTCGATTTACTTAAATTTATTATATAAATAATCATGATACTATACTTAATACTAACGAAAGTATTCACTTTAATATTCTTTTATTTTATAATAAAACAAATAATAATTAAATAATAATCAATAATTATATTAATAAATATAATAATACTATAATTATATTTAATATTAATATAATATATAAATTAAATAATATATAATTAAATATATATAATATATATAAATAAATAATAATATTAATAATATAATTAATAATTAATAATATATAAAAGAAAATATATAGTAGAAGGAGTGATGAGAAGAGAGAGATAGTAATAAGATATATATAGTAATACTAGTAGTATAATATTATATATATAAAATATATAGATATATATACGTATATATATTAATAATATATATTAGAGTATATATATTATATATACGATATATATATTATAGATTGTAATAGGAGTATAATATATGTAATAGTTAATATGAGATGATATTATATATAATAATATAATACTATATAATATTTATGATATATTATTATAATATATATATATATATAAATATATATATATATATATATATCTGTATATATATATTATATGATATATATATATATATATATTATTAACACTATAAATATAAAAAAATTTAATAGAAAATATATTAGTATATAGTATATATATATATAATATATATATGTATAATATATATAATATATATAGATATAGATGTATATATTATAGATATAGATAGATATTATATAATAGAAGGTATAGATAGTATATTATATAGAGAGATGAATATAAGAATAGAAATATAAATTTATATAGGAGAGATATATATTATATTATATATATATATATATTTATATAGATATATATATATATGGTATATATATAGTAATAGTATAGTAATTATATAATAATAATATATATATATAATTATTAATATATATATATATATAAATATATATATATATAATATGTATTAATATATATATATATATATATAATAGTAAGTATAATAAAATATATAAATATTATATATATATATATATATATATAGTATAAGTATTTATATATAATAGAGTAATATATATATATATATTATATAGAGTATATGTATATATATATATATATAAGTATATATATTATATATATATATATAATATTATATATATAGAATATATATAGATATTATATTAAATTTATATATATATATAATATAGTAATATATATATATTAGATATATATATATTGTAATATATTATATATATACTAGATATATAATATATATATATAGTATATAATAATAATATATTATATATATATTATATATAGTATATAATATAGTATAGATATATTATACGTATATATAGTAATATAGTCAGTATTATATATAGTATAGTATATATTAATATATTATTAGAGTTATATTATATATATATATTAATATATAGTATATATATATATCATATAGATAGATAATATATATATATATATGAGATAGATTAGTAAGAGATATAAGATAGTATATTATAGGATTATAATGACATTAATATATATATAATAATATATAATAATATAAATACATAGTAAATATATAAAACAAGAAAGCAATATAATAGGACAATAAATATAAAATAATATATAGTAGATGAGTATAATATATATATATATAAGTATAGTATTTAATATATAGAGAATATAATATATATATATATGATATATATATATATAATAATAGATATAGTATAATATAAATATATATATAGTAATATATAATGTATTATATATATTATAAGTATATATATATATATATATAGTAATGAAGATATATTATATCTTTATAGATTATAACAGTATTTATATACATATAAAAGATTCTTTTTATATATATATAATATTATACTATATTATAGTATAAATAATAACAACATAATAATAACAAGAAAGAAACAACGATACCAGAAGCAGGTCATATTGACAACTGAAATAAGGCTAAAGAAAGATTTAATATTTACAAACTTTCTACTTAAGTAAGCTACTAGTTTAAAATAGGTTTTTTAATAGAAAGATGATATCATTAATTATTGAAATACTTAATGTGGATGGGTATGGTTACGTATATTCAACTTTTTCCAAGAGAATTTTGGACTCGGAGTTTAATATTATCGAAGTTATTTGCAAACTTCGTAGAATTTTTGGGTAATTTTTTTTTTACCAGTAAGAATTATTGGGTTATTATTTAAGTTTAACGTTTATCATGATTTCTCGGAATGTCCAGTTTGATTTATTACCTCTTCTTTTTTTTAGTCAACTACCAAAACTTTCCTGGTCTCAAGGAAGAAATCAAAATAAAATTAGATACGGATTAGTGAGATTGGGAAACTTGAAGAATTACTATAACTTATTCACACACACCACACACACACAACACACAAAAGACCGAATATTATGAAGATATAGTATATCAGATATAGAAGGGATATAAAAGAGAAAGAGTGAGATAAACATAAGTAAGGCGGTTATAAATTATATACTAATAATATTAGTGAATAATAATAATGTATATATATTAGATATATAGATAGGATAAGATATGAGAATAGATAGTAGAGATAAGAGATATAGATAATGAGAGTATAGTAATAGAGATGAGATAGATAAAGATGAACGAGAGTAGATAATATGTATTATGACTTTTCCGTTTACCGACCTCTGTCGTTTATGTAATTTTTTGTATGAGAGAGAGAGAGAGAGGAGAGAGAGAGAGAGGAGAGACGGACATAGATTAAAACAAGGGCCGAATACAATTAAGAAAAGAGAGAGAGGAGAGAGGAGAGAGAGAAAGAGAGAGATAAAACAGAGGGCGAATACAATAAGAAGAGAGACGAGAGAGGAGAGAGAGAGAGAAGAGAGAGCAGAGAGAGAGAGAAGAGAGAGCAGCAGAGATGAGGAGAGAGACCGAAGAGAGAGAGAGGAGATAGGCTATAAACTCTGATTATAAAAGATGAAAGATCGGTTAAAAGGAAAAGCTAAATAGAAAGTAAATCAAAGATATTTGACGGAAACCGGAAACGGAATATATCTGGAATACAGATCCAGAGTATTTTATATTATCTTCTTATTGGTCTCTTATTTTTAAATTTATATGATGAGTGGATTGTAACATCATAAATGAAATGATGTGTAAGTTATGGTCAGCGGTTTTCTATTGTTTTAATTATTTTAATATATTTTTTTTTAAAGTAATTTTTTTAAATTAGCTTACAATAATTATGTTAAATATCTTTCATGTTGTGATGTGAGGATTGAGTTCTTATCTCTTATAAACTCAAATTATAGCGTTACATAATATCTCTCAAGATGTAGTGTCGAGTAAAATCACACTACACTCACTCGCACACTCACTTCGCAACACACTCACTTAATGTGCTATGGAAGTCTAGAGTAATAATAATAATTAGTCATTAAGTCTATATCTCAGATGTGTGAATAGAATAGATGAGATAATATCATAATAGAGGTAATAGTGAATCATATTTAACTAATCACTCACACTTCCAAGTCATGATAGTCTCCGAGGATAATTATAATAATTTAATGGTATATTTACATCGCGATTTCAACTCGAGCACTCCATCATCACTATCAGTGTTTGGAAATACTTACTCAATCATACTCAGTTACTCAATCACATACGATACATCACATGATACTCACAATGCACATCTAAATTGATAATAATAAATTAAATTAATATAATTAATAATTAATAAAGTAATAATCATAATTAATAATTAATATAATAATAATAATATATAATAATAATTTAATTAAATAATAATTTAATATAATAATAATAATAATAATCTATAATTTTCATATAATAATAATTAATATAATATAAATAATTAATAATAATAATAATAATAATTAATAATAATATATATATAATATAATAATAATAATTTAAATAATAATATAATAATAATAATAATAGTTAATAATAAATAATAATAAATAATAATAAGAATAATTATATAATAATACCAAGCAAAAATAATATTAAATAATTATTAATAATTTATGAAGAGACGCAATTATATATATTAATAATAATATAAAATAATAATATAATAATAATATATAATAATATAATAATAATATAATAATAATAATAATAATAATAATAATTAATAATAATAATATATAATTAAATTAATTAAATAATGTATAATCTACTACTACTAAGATTAATAATAATAATAATAATTATAATAATATATAATAAATACATAATAATAATAATAGTATTAATAAACTTATATATAATACATCATATAATAATTCTAAATAATAATAATAAATATAATATGAATGATTAAGTGATATTACTTGAATAAATAACATATATATATCGATATATATTATCTCAATAAGTGAAATAATATTTGAGTGAGATGAGAGTGAAGTAAATAATATAATACTAATATAGATGATATATATATAATAATATATAATAATAATAATAATTATATAATTAATTATATTATACATAGAATTATAAGATAATAATATGGAGATTAACTACACTAATAGATTTACATCACATAAATCTATATAGATTAATACATAATATGTAATATATCAATAATAATGTATATAAATAAATTAATATTCAATAATAATAATAATTAATAGCAATATATAAAAAAAAATCAACTGACGGAGTCGTAAAACAGAATAGAATATATATTTAATTATATATAATTATATATATATATATATATTATATATATATATATATAATTATATATATATATTAATATATATATATATATTATTTATATATATAGATATATAATATATATATATATATTATATTATATTATATATATTATAATTATATATTAATATATTTATATATATAATATATATATTATATATAGTATTATATATATATTTATATATATTAAATATATATATATATATTATATATATATATAATATATATATATATATATATATATATATATATATATATATAATATATATTATATATATATATATATTATATATATAATATATATATATATATATATAGTGCAGAGAAAGAGATATAGACAGACTGGTTCTCCTGTTTTTTTAAAGTTTCTCATAAAAGACGTAAAAGGATCAAACCAGTTTCTGTGACGTCGCCGTCAAACGTCAAGGAGAGTTGAGGTGGATACTCAGAAAAAAGGAAATTTAAAAAGGCTCCTGAGAAATATTTTTAACATTTTAGAAAAAATATTACACATCGATTTTTCATTCTTAGAAAGGAAATGCCAATAACAACAATAATTCATTACATAACCTATTTCACATTTTCATTAAATTTTAAATGTATTTTAGAAAATGTATTTTGTAAGTTTTGTAAAATTTTCAATGCTAATAAGAGTATAATATTTTACTTCATTAGTAGTACATTACCCTACTGAACTCAGTAGTTGTTTGTTACTATTAGTATAACCTTTGATATTTAGAGTTCGATGCTCTTTTTCAAAGAAGCTTTAGTATACCTTTTCCTGCTTCTATAAACAGTCTGTTTTAAAAGGTTTATTTACCTATTTATTATTTATATTAATATCTTGTTTTTAGTCTTAATTTTCTCTCGATTTATTTCATCATTTAAATTCATTTAACGTCAATTCTGGTGAGACGGACATTTTTCTTCTTTACTTAGGTATTATTATTATTATCATTATTATTATTATTATTATTATTATTATTATTATTATTATTATTATTATTATTATTATTATTATTATTATTATTATTATCATTATCATTATCATTATTATTATTATTATTATTATTAATTTATAATTTAAAATTAATATTTAATTAATAATTGCAATTTTATATAAGTTAAAATATTAAATTATAATTAATACATATTTATTTTATTATTATTAATTTATATTTTATTTAATGAATGTATAATTTAGAAGTATTATTATTATATCTTATTTTAATTATATTATCATTTTTATATTATATTACATTATTATGTATTGTTGTTTATTTTTTTTTCATTTTATTCTATTTATTATTTTGTTTTTATTATTATATTTAATATTTTATATTATTTATATATTATTTAATTATATTTTTAATATTTAATTATATTAATATTTAATATTTTCATTTAATATAATTATTTAAATATTATTTATTAATTTTTAATAAATATTTAATGTTAGTATAATTTAATATTTAATTTTAATTTTTAATTTTAATTTATTATTTAATATATTTATTTAAGGGTTACTATTAATAAATATTTTATTATATTATATTTAAAGATTATATTACTGATTTTTATTATTGTAATATAAATTTTTAATATTATTTAATTATTATTTTTAATTAATTAATTATTAATTATTATTATTTATTATTATTATTATTATATTTTTAATGAATTATTTATTATTATTATATATTTTATATTTTATATTAATTTTATTTATATTATTATTGTTTAATTTCATCTATTATATTATATTAATTAATGTATATTTAGAAGAATCTCAAAGACATTTTATCGCGTTAAATAATCTCGAGTAGGGTTTATATCCTCGCACTACCTCCTGTGCAATATGCTATTTCCTTCAAAAAGTGCTCCCGAGAACCTGTATAATTGGATTAGTCGTATAGGCTTTATACCCGGAATTGCCTGAAGCAATACCTTCTAAATTGTGAGTAGAAATATAGCGCTCACAGTGGTAGAAGCTACATAATAATAGAGTTATATAATAATTGCAAATATCAATATCTGCATAATATATTAATTAATATAATACTATATATATATATATATATTAATTAATAGATATATATATATATATATATTATATATATAAATATATATAATATATATATATATATATATATAATTTATATATTATAATATTATATATTATATATATAATATAAATATAATATTATTAATATCATATTATAATATATATAATATATATATAATTATATATATATATATATAATTTATATAATAATGTATAATATATTTATATATATATATAATATTAGTAATATTAATTAATATATATAATATTTATAATATATATGATATATATATATTAATATATATAATAATAATATATATATTATAATTATATATATATATATTTTAATATATATATTATAAATATTATTATATATAAATAATATTATATTATATATATATATGACGAGAGAGAGAGAGAACAGAGATAAAGAGATGATAGAACAGAGATAGAGAGAGAGAGTAATAGAGAGAGAAAGTTTATAATATATTAATATATTCAAATTTATATACGGCTCTCGGTCGATCAAGTCAATCGTCATCAGGTGAATAAACTGGCATCACGCAAGTATCGTCATCGTCATCGGGCATCGTCAGTACGTTTCATCGTTCACACAATCCCTTGCAATAATATATAATATCATATACATCGTTAATTCGTCATCGTCATATCGGTGCGAGTCGTTCAGCCGTTGCGTCATCACAACCGTGCATCGTCATTCGGTAGATTTCATCGACATCGTCACTAGTCAAAATCGATCCTTAACACTCGTCATCGATAACGTCATTTCGTCATCGTATCAACCAATTTACATAATCGTCCCATCACTAATATTATATATTATTATATTAATTATAGTATAATATATTAATTATAATATATTAATCATATATTATATATTATATATCATTTATATATATTTAATATATTATATTATATATATTCTTAATATATTATAATATATATATATATTATATATATATAATATATAATAATATTATATATTAATAATTAATAATATATATATATATAATATATATAGGTATTATAGTGACGCTGATATTTATAAATATATATAGTATATATTTATAAAATATTTATAATTGTTTATTTATTACGTATTGACTGGAAATACTTAGGTAAGTTAAAACTTAATTGAATTATATATAGTGTAGTTCGAACAACGTAGGTACTTGGTACTTGATAGTAATAATATATTTTATACATTAATAATTATTGTGTATGATCCGCAATAGTAACTAGAATAATTGACTGTTTTTCTGGTATAATGCGGCAGTGCGTGAGTATATAATAGCGCTGTGTAATATGTTAAAATTAAAAATTTATGAAAAATGAGTGAAATGTCGAAGCATTTAAATGTGCGCATCTTTAAAGAGGATGAGGAGGCGTGTAGTATAATCGGATGTTTGCTCTTGAAGTTGAATTAAAAAATCTATAATTATATATATTATATATATATATATATATATATATATATATATATATTAATTAATATTATATAATATAATTTATATATTATATATATATATATATATATTAATATTAAAGTATATATATATATATATAATATAATATATATTATATATATTATATATTAATATAATAATTATATTATATATATGATATATATATATTATTAATATTATATATATACTATATTTATATATATATATAATATATATATATTATATATATATATATAATATATTAATGATTACTAAAGCCCTTTAGGGGGTATATATATATTAATATATATATTATATATATATATATATTAATTATATATATTATTATATATTTATATATATATATATATTATATTATTTATATATATATAATAAATATTATATATTATAATTATATATATATCATTATTATATAATATATATATTAATATTATATATACTATATATATAATATTAATATATATAACGGCCCATTAGGGGCTCGAGCCGACGGGGAATAGAGGTAGGAATATTTCACACTATATACCTAGTTCAGGGGTAAGGGGTCGTAAGAACCCGCTCACTAACACCTATAATAATACAAAGAGCGGGTAGGTTCTAGTAGATACCACCCGTAGTAAGGGGAATAGTCCTACCCTGTTCTTCCCCGGTAAGAGCGTGAGTAGAGATCACCCTACGAACCTGTCACTGTAGCGTGATCTACCTTTGGGGTACCCATTATATGTAAATTTTTTTATAAACTAATGCGTAATACTCTAGGGTGAACTCACTCATTGTAATGCTATAAGTGATGTACTAGGAGTAGTCTTCGGCTCCCGGGGAGACAAGGTGGACAATTTATCCCCCTCCGTATGGGATCTTCACGGATAACACTCGCATCTTTGGTATAATTATTTGGTTGTACGGCGTTAGGGTTTCATAACTCGCCCCTTACCTCACCTTCGAGGTGTTAATAGGAAAATGAGTCCCCCCTCTATTCCCGTCGGCTATCGAGCCCCCTAATGGCCGTAGATTAAATATAATATTTTTTATAATATATATAATATATATATATTTATATTATATATATATATATTATATATATATATATATATTAATATATTATATATATATATATATATATATATATTATATTAATTAATATATATATATATATAATATATATATATAATATATAATATAATTAATATATTAGTGATTATTAAATAATGCGACATGACTAGATGTGCGCGATATATAATATATTTATTATAATATATTATATATATTAATATATATATAATATATAAGATATATATATATATATTATTAATATATATTATAATATATTATATAATATTAATTAATATAATATATTATATAATATAATTATATTAATAATATATTATATTATTTATATATAATATATAATATATATTCATATAATATATATACTTAATACTTATTATTAAAGAGTGTAAATTAGATATTATTTAATGGTGCAAATTAGAGTAGTCAATTAAATTATAACATATTTGTATAAATATTTTTATCTTGTAATATTAAAATGAAATTTGCATTAATAATCAATAAATACACATTTAGATACTCATTTACTCATCATAATAAAAAAACTATTAATCTCCTATATAAAGGCTTATCTAAATTTTTCAATTTATAATAATAATATAAAATATTAAGCTATAATAGATTAGAATTTAGTATGAATATCTTATACCATATATAAGGCCTACCAAGGTCAAGTGCAATTGAAGTTACTAGGTATTTAGCTTACTATATTTATATGTATGTAATATATTTAACTCTATATTTTACTATTAGTAATTAGCACCTATGAAGTCGAAAGTGTGGAGAGTGTTAATCTTTAAAATCAATTTTCCTATATAAATGAAATATTTAATAATGTTATGCTTATATTATATTACATAGAAAAAAAGTCTTTCTAATTGTGAAGGGCGTAAGCTTTCGATCTGTGCTGGATCCTCTGTCGGACCCGCGTGAATGGAAGGCTAAAAAATTTAATTTAAAAAAACTGTGAAAAGTGTTTGTGTGAAAATAAACTTTGCAGAAAATGTAACCAAGTTATGTGGTTTGATTGCAAAAGAAATAGATTTGTGTGTACTAAAAATACAGTTATAGTTAACGGTATCAAAGAAAAGAAAGAAAATTGCCATTATACAGTTTCGAAATTTAAAGGTACATTTTTCGAAAAACACCATATAAGTGTAATAAAAGTGTGTAAATTTGTTTCGTATTGGACTTTATTACGACATCCAAGACAAAATTTTATTAGAGAGGAACTTGACATTAAAGCCGAAATAGTGGTTGATTTTAGCAACTATTTAAGAGAGGTTTGCTTTAATTATATTTACATAAACTCAATCCCTATAGGCGGTAGAAACAATATTGTGGAAATTGACGAGGCCAAGATTGGAAAAAGTAAATATAATCGTGGTAGACCAATACCGGGCAGCTGGATTTTCGGTGGAATAGACCGTGAGACAAAGGAAACGTTCATTGTTCCAGTACATAACCGCAGTAAAGAAACGTTACTTCCAATAATACAGAAATATATTCTACCAGGAACAACAATCGTAAGCGATTGTTGGAAAGCGTACAATTGTCTAAACGAAGAAGGATTTCAACATTTAACTGTTAACCACTCGTTGAATTTTGTCGATCCCCAAACTCAGGCTAACACCCAAACAATAGAAAGATTGTGGCGGGAAGTCAGATCTGGCATCCCAAGATATGGGAATAGAAAACATCATTTACACACTCATATTTCCGAATTCATATTTAAACGCAAATTTAATAAACATAAAGAAAGAATTCACCATTTATGGATAGCCATTGGTCAATTATATGACCCAAGAAAATAATTTTTTTAAAGGTAATATAAGTATTTGTTTTTAGTAAAGTAGTACACATAGTATATGAGTGATATATTATAGGTAATATATATATTATTATATATATATATATATATATAATAGTATATTATATATATATTATATATATATATTATATATATATATATTATATATATATATATATATATATATATATATATATATAATATATTAGTATACTGTATATGGCACTCACGATGTTTATTTGAAAACACTTGGCAACGTTGTTTATTTGAAAACACTTGGCAACGTTGTATGGTTGGGTGAATTTTTAAAATAAAAATCGATTTATCTTTTCTAAAATATCGATATCTTGACATTACCTTAAAGCGAACTATTACCTTTATTATTTATTATTATTATTATTATTATTATATTATTTATTAATTATTATTATTATTATTTATTAATACCATTATTTTTAATTAGTTATTAGAGTAAGATTTACAAGTTTGTAATTCCTAAAGTGTCAATCCGCTTCGTGATTATTTTTTTAAGGGACTATTCTAGAAACAAATAGAACAAACCGCTCTCTGAACTTGTTTAAGGTCTAATATTTCGCCTGACCACTTCAGGCCATCTTCGGAGACGAGTTCAAGACGTAATTTAACAATGGATGCAACAAGAATAAATGTTAGGAAACTATAGGTAGAGTAACAATTTTAAAGTTTTGGTTGTTAACGTACCCTGTAAAAACCTTAAATTATAAATATATATCAATAGGGAGATTCTATCTAGCCAAACTTAAAATATGTTCAAAAAAATTTCCATTTCATTGTATTTGATGTTGATAATTGGCTTGTGCCTTTTTATTAAGAGAGACTCAGCCAGCCTCAATTCAAAGAAATTCCCGCTCGGTGTAGATGTCAAAATTAGAAATTGTCGAGATGGGTTGGGAGTTCCATGTTCGTCTCTTCAATCCTTCAAATCCCTTACTGGCCTTGTATCTATTGTGTTGTGAGACGGCGGAATTTGAGGAATTAGTAGTATACCCGATGTAAGAGGCATTACAGCATCTTTATTACAGTTAAATTGGTATACTACATATTCACATTCTCCTTAGTCCTACTAGCTCTTTCAGAAAACATAGAAGAGAGTTTCAATGGCTTGTAGTAACATCTAAGTTTTATTTCTTTAGGCATATAGTGTAGTGAGGATGAGTAGATATGGAGCTTGCACTGGTTACTGAATCTATTTTCTTTAACGCTTGAATATTTTGCAATAATTAAATCGTATCTGAAGTCGTTTGCGATCTAAAAAAGAATGTCAAGCTACAAAATTACTACAAAACTAGTTACTACAGGCTACAGTTACCCACAAAATCGCCCTAATTAAAACTTTACTGCATAGAGCTTACCGCATTTGCTCTGAATGGAAACTTTTTGACGCAGAGCTTTCAAGAATTAAACAGAATCTTGCTAATAATAACTTTACCCAATATCTACTATATAAAATCATTAAAACTTTTATAAATAAGAAAATTGTTGAAGAAAAAGCAGAAGATAATAGGGACAGATTGACATTCTTTTTTAGATCGCAAACGATAGATAGATTTAATTATGAAAATATCAGGTTAAAGAAAATAATTCAGTATCATATCAAATCAAAATCTAACACTAAATAAATTAATTAAAGAAATTTATTAATCCTGTCATACGCCGGTTGCCAATCCATAAAACCTAAATACAAAATATTTTTCTTCTCTTTCATTTTCCCAATCATTTGTTTCTATTTAAAAATATGATCCACGCAATCTCTACAACTTCTAAATTCACCATTTCAATAGTTACTGAAACACTATCCCTGTTCATTATTCTATGCAGATTCCCCTTACTCTCTTTCGTAACCTTTTCCGTTTCCATCCAGGAAAGCTCCTACTCCCTTGCAAGTCCCCATTCATCCTTCTTGAACACTGTTCATTTCCCTCATTTCTCCTCCTACCTATGCAACTTTTAGACCTCTTTTTTTTCCTTCTTATATAATTCCAAACATCTTTCTTTTGATACCTCATCATTTCCTTTTAGAACATTCAACCAAGCCTCGTTTTTAAATTTTAACCACTTGCATCACCTCTCCATTTCCATTCCACCATTAACTGTTGATATTCTTACTTCCTACTTTTGCACATCCACATATTTTTCTTGTACTACTAACAAATGCTTCCTTCATTTCTGTCCAGATTTGTTCAGTTTCATCTTGTTCACATTTCAGCTGATTTATTTGCAAACTCTCTTAAATAACTTTTCCTTATACTCTTCTTCACTTAACTTCTCACTCTTCATTCTTCCAAACTTCCTTACTTACCTCTTTAATCTCCATCAAAGCACCCACTAGTTTAATCTTGTTCAAAACAATATAATGATCCGATAACCCCATTTACAGTCCCCTCACTGATTTAACCATCCATCATATACTTCAACATCTCCACTTCACCAACACAAAATTGCAGTCACACGTTTTCCACTTTGTATTACCATCTTCTACTTACGATCGACTCTAATGATACTGTATGAGAGATCTTGCGTTTGAAGAAGAATTACTTGCACACTACTTCTTCATCATAGAAAGTCCATCACCCCGCTACCATTCTCATTTTTCTCCTGGTCACCAAAAGTTTACTGTTTATTGCCACCCCTTTTCTGATCACCGTATCAATTCATTAGATCGCCCAACACATCAATCTAATCTCCTACTCACACCAATCTCTCCTATATATACTTATAATATATATATATAGTATGATATTATATATATATATATATAATCGTATATATATATAATATAATATATATATATATATTTATATATATATAATACCCAATACCTATACATATATATATATATATATATATATATACTATATATTGTTTTAAAATACGTTAAGCGAGTAGCCACCTCACGGCTAGGAGGTAAATAATGGAGAATAGAAAAATATATATATATATACATATATATATATATATATATATATATATATATATATATATATATATATATATATATATATATATATATATATATATATATATATATTAATATATATATATAACTTTTTCTACGGTTGTTTATATTTTATATATATATATATATATATATATATATATATATATATATATAATATATATTATATATATATATATAATATATTGTTAATATTAAATTGTACGGCCCTAATTAATTACTTATGTATTCTATTGGCACATTTTAAAGTTTAAATAATGGTAGTAATTGTATATGCCAATTGAACGTAATTGAGGTTAACAACATCGGAGCCTGTAGTAAAATCGAATGATCCTAGATATTTGAAGTTGACATCAGAATCGCATATTAATAATAATAATAGTAATAATAATAATAATCGAATCGGTTGGTTTAATAGATTTTTTTATTTATTTTATTTCTAATATATTGGTGGTAAAGATGGTTCGAATTAAATACGATGGTAAACAGTGCTTTTAAAATATGTGATTGAAAAAAAAACAACAAAAAACAAGAGAATATGCT
>JABUQX010104657.1:0-2500 GCA_015478945.1 Trachelipus rathkii | reverse complement strand
TTAATATATATTATATATATATTATTATATATATATATATTTAATTTATTATGCAGATCGTAGCCGTATTAAATCTAATAAGAATACACCCGATATTTTCATAAACACATAATACTTTCCAAATATAACTTATAAGACTAAAATACGTAATAAAAAATGTAGAGAGCTATTCGTTAAATGCTTGCACACATAACATTTATTTACCTTGGCTCTAAACCCTCCGTACACCCTCCCTGTTAAGTTGGTTGGGGAAATTAATAATATTTCCTCAACAAATATAAGGCTAATGCAATAAAATTAAGAAAAATGAAGCATCAGACAATAAGTTTAATTTTCCATTTTTAAAATATCCGAAGGGACAGTCAATTGTGTGACAGGAAAAGTTGACAGGTCAAATCACACATATCAAAAAATTCATCTAGCTCGCCGCAGGCTGTTAGCCGTTAGGTTAGGGTATGGGGTTAGGTTAGGGTTAGGTTTATGGGATTAGTGTTAGGTTAGGTATGGTTAGTAGGTTTAGTTAAGGTTAGGTTAGTGGTTAGATTAGGTTAACTTACATTAGTTGAAGTCAACGTTTAAATATTTATGTTATGTTATTGTTTATGTTATGTTATGTTAGGTTAGGTTAGGTTAGGATAGGTTAGGTTAGTTTAAGTTATTTTAAGTTATGTCAATCAATTCCCTGTCGACCATTTGGGTACTAGCTTCATATCGAATTAGGGAAACGGAATACTTAACTTCTTCAGGTTTCATTTCCTCGTTTATTTTACATTTTTCTTTCTTTACAGTTTAATTTCAAAACATTTCATTTTAAGTTCATGAAAATCGGCTAAAGCTGCTTATATTGATAGATCTTCCAAAGGACAAATGATATAAATAATATATTTTGAGACATTTTTCAGGGTCATTTCTCAGAGTTTTTTTTTCTTTACTTTTTTCTCTCTTTACTGTTAATTTCAAACATTTCATATAAGTTTCATATAATTCTGGTTTTATTTTAATGATTGACCGCCTGTATTTTTAAAAAGAGTTCAGATTTTAGATTTGGAGTATTCATAGGCAGTCGATCATAGCATTTAAAATTTTCTAGGCGGACTTCCGATATACTCGTGCTGCTATTGCTTAGCACGAGTTAACAATATAAACAATCGATCTTTTACAAATTTTTATAATGTTACGATAAAATACTCTTATTTCTTTGGTGGAAATTTGATCAAATGTAATGAAATAATATTAACATAACAAATGTAAAAGATTATGTAAAAATTGAAACCAACAGTACTAAGAATTCATCGATTATTAATTACGCTTAATCTTTTATCAATTAAAAAGGTGATTTCTTCGTCTCCGAATCGAATAGGGGAGATTTGTGTTTTGGTTGTGCGTTGAATTTAGAGTATAAATTGGTTTATATTTTGCCTTTTGGCATCCCTTAGTCTACATCTCTTTAGTATTAATATAAGTTGTGAGACTACTTTTAAGCTTAGTTTAAACATATATATATTATATATTATATAATATATATATATATAGTATATATATTATATATATATATAAATAAATATATTATATATATATATATATTATATATATAATATATCATATTATAATATAAATAAATATAAAAGAGGAGAGAGAGAGGAGAGATGTAGGAGAGAGAGAGAGAGAGAGACGAGAGAGAGAGAAAGAGGAGAGAGATGAAGAGAGCGAGTATAGAGATGAAGTGATAGAGAAGAGATTGAGAGACGAGAGATGAGAGAGAGATGAGTATCTGATGATGAGAGAGAAGAGAGAGAGAGAGAGAGAGAGATTGCACGCTCTCTTCAGCAGGAAACTTGAAAATAAAGCAAGAGTAAGTTCTGACACTTAATTACATAAATTTCTCTAACCAGTAATAATAACTTTTATCTTTTTTTTGTAAGTGTTGCATATTATTTTGGGTTCCCCAAGAGTCGTACAGGAGCAAAACGACCTCCTCCACAGGAAATCAGTGCTTTAAAATTCTTGTGAGAAAATACATTAACGTAAAAGTTCTTTGTTTTAATGCTTGATTTAGGGCTTATTCTTATTTATTGATTTTAAAAAGAATTTTGATGATGGTTATGATTCTTTTATGCTTCCAGTAATAGTTTTGTGGTTCTTTCGATTATATCTTGTGTGATATCTCTGGTTCGGAAAAACAATTATTGTAATAAACGAGTGTATATATATATATATATATTATATATATATATTATATATTATATATTATAATATTATATATATATATATATATAATATTATATAATATATATATATAGAGAGAGAAGAAGAGAGAGATGATGAAAGAGGAGGAGAGAAGAGAAGAGAGAGGAGAGCAAGTTAAAAGCGAACATTACAGGTTAAACTTTATATTTTTGTTAGAATCTTTCTTTTCTTGTTCGTTTCATAAATTTTTTTATAAATTTTCATCAGTTACTATTATTTGACAATAATTTTACGAAATAGTAACATTCTAAAA
>JABUQX010104656.1:2500-19222 GCA_015478945.1 Trachelipus rathkii | reverse complement strand
AAGGAAAAAAAAATTATTTAAAATGGCCTTCAGCAACTGTTTTTATTGTATGTTTTAAATTACCATTAATGTCCAGTAAAGGTCCAATTGATTCCTTAATGGACTTTTTGTTATTAACATTATTTGTAAAGACTTTTTAGGGGGTTAATTTTACAGTTCACGAGCAATAATTTAATTTGCATAGTTTCGTTTATAATATCTAATTAATCGTCTTTGCAGCTTCCGCCGACAAGCTATTAACTATTATTATTTTTCCCACTGAAGGAGAGCGACTTTCCCCAATAGCTTTATATGCTCCATTTCTATTCTTAAAGAATCTTCTAATTTGTGGGCATTATCCACCATCTTGGTTCGGAATTTAGGTTTAAAGTTAACTTCTTTTTTATTGAGAAAGCAAAAATCTTTTCTTTGTCTTGAAAAATTTGTATAAAATCGTAATCGCGCACCCCCCCCCAACCCCACCCCCCCCCCCCCCTTTGTTTGGGGGGGCCAAAGTTTTTTTTTTTCCTTTTTTTTTTAATTTAATTTGACTCACTCCCTTTTTTCCCCAGTCATTAGACAGAATATAACTTGTCTTTTCTTTAAACCATTTTAAAATTGGCCCGTTCTTAAAATCTGGGGGAAATTTCAAGGTAATTTTGTGTATTTGCTTTCATATTAATGGTAAATTTAATCATGTTATGATCACTTTTACCAATGGGTTCGATAACCTCAAAACTTTTTACCAAGTTCAAGTGACTCACTATTAATAGGTCTTAAAATATTGTTGTCCCCTCGCTAGGGCAATTCAATTAATTGATTTAAAAAAGGAAATTATTAATCTCCTAAGAATTTTAGTTAATCGCTTTTCCTTCTGGATTCTGCATCAATTGGAGTAAATTATAGGGGTCGGATATTTGGGCAGTTTATAAAGGTACTCTACAATTATTTGTGATCCTTCTGTGGAGACTCGCTGCTGCCAATTCGTTTATTTACAAGTACAAATCCTATTACTGATTGTGAGGACGGTGGACGATAGACATTTATTAAGTTTCAATTTTATATTCGATGTTTCTATTTTAACACCAAGTATATCAATATTATTAAACCATCAAGCTAGTTCAGCTGAGTAGTTTTTTAGAATATATATTTTTAATGTAATCATAACGCCCCACACTTCCTTAGCTTATTGTTTCCTATCCTTGAAGTATATAATTTATACCATTATTGTGAAATCCTAAACAAAATCACGATCTTTAAAGTTGCACCATGTTTTATTAATTGTGTAATTTTCTATATGGTAAACAAATTAGCTTTTAAATTCAATTTTATATATTTTTTCTTCGGATACTTCTTGTCTGTTAAGAAAGAGATTACCGCTTTCCATTTCGCATATATCGAGCGAGGACTTGGACCATCCCGAAAAACCTTTTTCTTAGCAATTGTCTCTCTGTGTATTTTCCTAACCTCTGTTGTCCAAGAGCAGCCCGATCCCAAAAAGATCTTTGCATCACCAATGTCACATTTAAATGACCCATCCCTTGCAAATAAACAATTTTGATCCGTATAACTTCCCCAAAAGCTAGCAAAAGAGACGTTTTCATCCTTGCAAATTTCTACCAGTCTGGTGTTGAAAAATATACCCTTGCTGGAAAATCTTAAGCCCATTAAATTACGAGGCAAAATTCCCAGACAAAAAACAAAACGTTACCTGTTTTTTCTTTCAGTTTTTTAATTAGTCTTCTATATTTGATGATAAGTTCGTTGACCACAGTTTCCTTTTTGTATACGTCATTCGATCCAATCATGACACATACTAGACTTATTATTTTTAACTTGTAAAGAAGAAGAAGAAGAAGAAGAAGAAGAAGAAGAAGAAGAAGAAGAAGAAGAAGAAGAAGAAGGAAGAAGAAAAAGAAGAAAAAGAAAATGAAGAATGAAAGAAGGTGGAAGAAGAAGAATAAAACAGAATAAGAAGAAAAGGAAGATAAAGAAAAGAATTGTAAAATAGAAGAAAAGAGAAGAAGTAAGAAGAAGAAGTGATGGAAGATGAAGGAGATAGAAGACGAAAGTATTTGAGACAGGAAGATAGAAGTTAGTGGAAGAACAGTGGAGGAAGAAGAAAAGAAGAAGAAGAAGAAGAAGAAGAAGAAGAAGAAGAAGAAGAAGAAGAAGAAGAAGAAGAAGAAGAAGAAGAAGAAGAAGAAGAAGAAGAAGAAGAAGAAAGAAAAAAAAGAAAAAGAAGAAGAAGAAGAAAAGAGAGAGAGAGAAGAAGGAAGAAAAAAGGAAAAAGAAAAAGAAAAAGAGGAAAGGAAAAAAGGAAGGGAGGGAGACAGGAAGAAAAAAAGAAGAGGGGAGAAAAAAAAAAAAAAAAAAAAAAAAAAGAAAAAGAAAAAAAAAAAAAGAAAAAGAAAAAGAAAAAGAAAAAGAAAAAGAAAAAGAAAAAGAAAAAGAAAAAGAAAAAGAAAAAGAAAAAGAAAAAGAAAAAGAAAAAGAAAAAGAAAAAAGAAAAAGAAAAAGAAAAAAGAAAAAGAAAAGAAAAGAAAAAAAAGGAAAAAAAGAAAAAAGAAAGAAAAAGAAAAAGAAAAAGAAAAAGAAAAAGAAAAAGAAAAAGAAAAAGAAAAAGAAAAAGAAAAAGAAAAAAAAGAAAAAAAAAAAAAAAAAGAAGAAAAAAGAAAAAAGAAAAGGAGAAAACAAAAAAAAAAGAAAAAGAAAAAGAAAAAGAAAAAGAAAAAGAAGAAGAAAGAAGAAGAAGAAGAAGAAGAAGAAGAAGAAGAAGAAGAAGAAGAAGAAGAAGAAGAAGAAGAAGAAGAGAAGGAAGAAGAAGAAGAAGAAGAAGAAGAAGAAGAAAAGGAAGAAGAAGAAGAAGAAGAAGAAAAAGAAGAAGAAGAAGAAGAAGAAGAGGCGATTTGCAACGATAAAAAAACATGGAAGTGGTCTTTCAATTTATATTTAAAGAAATTAAAACGTATATCTTTATTAAAACAGAGATTCAAACTGATGACGAAAATTTCTTTAAAATATCGTCCAGTCTGGGACTGTTTTTAAAATAAAGAAACATATGTTTTTGGTTTGTCTTTTATTGAATATAATATATGTTCAAGTCAAAACATTCACCTTTTAATCTAATATATTTTTGATAAAAATATATAATCAAGATGAGTTCTACTCTTTGCATTTAAAATTACTACTGAAAACATTCTACCTCATCTCCACCACCAAAAAGAATGAAAAATAAAGAAAAATAGCGAGATATATATAATATATATAGTATATATATATATATAGTAATATATTATTATATTTATATATTTTTATTGAAATAAATTAGATAGAGTCACCATTATAATATTTATATGTAAATAAAGAATATATATTATATTATATATATATAGTATAAGAGAGAGAAAGAGAGAAGAGAGAGAGAGAGAGAGAGAGAGAGAGAGAGAGAGAGATTATCAAAGTTATCCCAAAAATAATAAAAACAATAATACTTTTAAGTTTCCGCCATAATCTATTTACCTTTTAAAAGCGTTACATGATCGATCAATGGGCATGCGTACAGTGAACAAACAATACGCATACCTTGAATATCTTACGCAAGTGAAATCTCGTTTTAACCTATAATATACTAAATATATTTTAATATATATTATATATATAATATATATATATATATATATATATATATATATATATATATATATATATATATATATATATATATATATATATATATATATAATATATATATATATATATATATATATATAACCTTTCTTTTTACAGTGTATATTGCCAATTTTAAGTGTTTTTGTATGAAAAAATAAAATAAATGGGATTCATTAGCATCGATTTTTGTAAGCAAAAGAAATTGAGTATGACAATATTTATTTTTTATGCTTCCTATAGAAAAAAAAACAGTTAGAGAATGAGATTTTAAAAGTAACAGAATCAAAATCTAACCATCAGCAGCTCGCGATGATTTTATCAAAGGTCTAAGTTTTCACTGGACTTTAATGATAAAAAAAAAGAAATTAATTTTAATTAATTCTAGTAGAATTACCTTTGTACAAACCGCAAAAATTACCAAACATGTGACAGAAGCAAGTAATAATAATATTCGTGGGAATTGAAGAAACCAAGTCACTAGGAACGGAAGCTTTTCAAAAAGTGATGTCGCTACAAAGGAGGCGTAATGGTACTCACGAGGATGCTCGATTAGATCTTAGCAGAATAAAATCAAGAACCCAGGAGCAGTGTTTCTTTCAAACAATTTTCTCCGGGGAGGCTTAACAAAGATTCCGGGGAGTTCCTAAAATAATACCTGGAATGGAAGAAGGGAGGTTAGTTTCCTGAAATAAAAATTTGGGAGTTAGTTTTAAATATGTCCAGTTTTGTCCAGCACTATAATAACTTTTCTTCTACAAGAATGAGAACAGCAGTAGAAAATTTTGTATGTTTCCGTCAATTGCCAAAAATAAAAGAAAAGACTGCAATTAACCCTACAAATTAACCTGTCTACCCTTTGGTAAAGGCTAAAAGGGGAAAAGTGCCATCCATCAGAGGGACAGACATGGTCCACAATCCAAATTAAATACTACTTTAAGCTGCAATAATTAAGTGGTATGGCCGACTCAATAGATGTTCTATCGTTTCAAGCCGGATAAGCAAGAGATTAGCCTTTTCAGAAAGTGTGTTGGTAACAGAATCGTCAGAAAGGATAAGAGGGGGAAAGGCAAATTTACAGATGTTATTGAAATGTTTTGGGAAAGAGGCAGAAATTTTTATGAGAGGGAGAATCAAGAAGATCAATGCACTTCCTTTTAGTGTAAGAACACTTGGTCAGTCGAATAATATATTGCATCGATTCTGGGCAGAATGGAAATTAGTTAGTGCGATAGGAGAACGAGAACTTTTGCACGCCCTATACACAATGTCATGCTTCTGAACCTTACAATCCAAATCACGTCCTAAAGCACAATATATATATATATATATATATATATATATATATATATATATATATATATATATATATATATATATATATATATATATATATATATATAATATATTATATATATATATATATATTTTAATATTTTATTTTTATACAATATATGCTGTTTTATTTTCTATTATTATTTGTTTATTTTTATTTATTTTTTTAAATTATTTTATCTACTGAAAATTAGTGATTGGAAAAATAATACTTTGTTCTTATTATATTAAATTTTTATTGATAAAACGAAGATTAATATATTTTATTCAATTTATTAAAAAATAACATTAATAATAATTAAAATTCATGAAAAATAATAATAAAAAAAATTGATTAAGAGAACGACTCAAAAACATTTTTTGATCCCATTTCACTTTCTTTTTTTATTTACTTGTAAGGGACTCGCCCGATAAACTTGTCATGCTGATTGCAGAAAATGATGCAAGCCATGACTAATATTCTTGCAGAAAAACATGCAAGACATACCTAAAATAACATCTATGGATCAAAGACTTTGTTCTTTGCTCTGCCTAAAAATGTGGGTGTAAAAAAAATCAATATTAAATATTTAGAATCACCAACAACAAATTGGCCAGTGTTAACCATAAAACCACAAGTTTAATAAATTTAATTTTTAATTTCGGAGATAAAAACTACTCATAAGAAATTGGCATAGGACTTCTACTCCATGTTTTATCAAGAAGGCAAACTCTAATATTGAAGAAAAAAGGTCAGACCTGAAGAGGACTTTTACCAACACCAGACAGAAAAAGAAGACATACTCAGTTTCCTGCTTGGAAATTCTTCAAAGAAGGTGAGAAAATAAAATAAAATTGGATTTGGTTGTTGCCAAATCCTTTTTTATTCTCCCTTATTTATTTTGTAAATAATAAGGAAGTGATAGGGAACACACCTATTAAAAATAAATAAATTACTAGTTGCTTCATTTATTAGATATAGATTGAATAAATCAAATAAATTAAGTTTCATTTTTTTTAAGGAAAATAATAATAATAATAATAATAATAATAATAATAATAATAATAATAATAATAATAATAATAATAATAATAATAATAATAAAATAATAATAAAATAATAATAATAATAATAAAATAATAAAATAATAAGAAAATAATAATAATAAATAATAATAATATAAAAATAAATTAAAAATAAAAATAATAATAATAATAATAATAATAATAATAATAATAATAATAATAATAATAATAATACAAATAATAATAAAAAAATTTTACAGATTGGTGATATTGGCTCCAAATTGGTCTTATCTGGTAGTGAACTGGTATAAAGAGAAGAGGAAGGTACCCAGCAAGTTAAAGAAGAATTTATTTTTCCAAATATATTTTCATTTAACAAAAATTAAAAAAATTATATAACGTAAAAATTTCCCTATAAATAGTTAAAATTTATTTTTCCAATAAATTTAAAAACTAAACTATTTTTGAATTTTTTCTTCATTTCTCGTATTTTCTGTTATTTATATATTGTTGGGAGACTTTAAGGTCTCCAAAAATTGCAACAGGAGCCACAATGCACCTTGATTTCCTTAAAGTAAGTCCGTTTGCAGAGGAATGCAGAACTCTCTTCGCAATATGATATACTTGTCTCTGTTATTCCTCTTTGGGGAGGTTTGAGTCCCACCAGGAGTTCAGGATTCCGGTCTTCATTTTTTTTATCTTTCGTTCTTTCAGGAATGGTTGGATTCGTGCGGCTGAGTTTAAAAAAAAAAGATTAATATTGAAGATCACCCCAAAGGGGTAGAATAATAAGAAATAATTTAATTACTGCCACCTATTAATGAACGAAAGACTCACCCCTACCACGGACTCAACCTTAAATGTCATCGTAAATGGCAAGAAGGTGGAGTAATTGAAATCCTTTTCAAAATAAACGTTTACTAGCTATGTTTTAAATATATGTACAGGAAATAATAATAATAATAATAATAATAATAATAATAATAATAATAATAATAATAATAATAATAATAATAATAATAATAATAATAATAATAATAATTAATAATAATTA
This sequence comes from Trachelipus rathkii, assembly GCA_015478945.1. Classification (NCBI taxonomy): domain Eukaryota; kingdom Metazoa; phylum Arthropoda; class Malacostraca; order Isopoda; family Trachelipodidae; genus Trachelipus; species Trachelipus rathkii. The sequence continues at coordinate 12,180 of JABUQX010104656.1, read as the reverse complement.
ATAATAATAATAAAATTATTAATAATAAATTTGAATAAATAATAAATTTATTATAAAAAATTTTATATAAAAATAGAAATAATTATTCAAATAATATTTCGATAAATATTGAAATGTGATTATAAATATGTTAACATTGTAATAGTGATCATTTCAAACAACATAATTTTATTTTAATTAAATTACGTTGGCAAAACAAAAGATGAATATTTACATTGTATCATAGGATATTTGCCGAGTTTCTCCAAATCTAGAAAAGGTAGTTGTGTTTTTTAATGCCAGTTATATCAACTCCTGCAGTATTTATAAACTTTTGGATATCACCACTTCTATGAAAAGAGGACTAGGAATTACTTGATGATTTTTTCTTCTATCTTTTTCAATTTTTCCACTCCTAAGAATGCCTGAAAACTATACTCTTAGAATACAGTTAGATTTGCTTCCTCTTACGACAACAGGGGGCTGGACTGGATGTTTGTGGATTCCAAGAAGATTTTGGGTCCTCAGATAGTCGAAACATCCACGCCAGTTCCTGTAGAAGGGGAGGGGGGGGAAGCTCAGTTTAGAATTTAATAGAAAAAGCACGCCCCACCCACTATGAACAAGCTCATTTATAATGTATAATATAATATATTTATATATTCCGTCCTAACTGAATTTCTATTATTCATTTCCCAGTACCTCTAGTGTAACGATTCCACAAGGGTATATTAATTTATTGACCTATCATACATATCTCCATAATTTATTCTTGACCTACAGCTTTAATTCATATATAATAAGGTCTAACAATAGCATTAAAGTAATTAGCGTTAAGATACAACTTACCCTTTGATAAGAGAAAGTTCCTTTTGTCCCCCAGCCTTGTGAGACAACTTTCAAACTTCTTTGGTTTGGTTTCACGTTTTATCGATGTTTTCTTTCTTTCTTATTTGTTTTTGCGGTCTACACTGGGGGTCTCTCTCTTTTTTTTATAATATTTTTTTTCTCTTCCTTGATTTTAATTAATTATTCACTGTGGGAAGAGAAGAACAAAAGGAGTTATACCAAATCAAATATATATATATATATATATAAATATATATTGATAAATACTATATATATAAGAAAGAGAAATAAAAAATAATATATATATATATAATATATATATATATATATATATATATATATATATATATATATATATATATATATATATATATATATATATATATATATATATATAATCTATATATATATATATATATATATATATATATATATCACAAAAAGATTTCTTGAAAAAAATACCCAGGATCCGGCTCCGGCTTCTATCTTTAATTAATTTATTTTAAAATTGTTCAGTAAGTCCTTTAGCTAAGAAAAATATTTCTTGAAAAAAAATTATATCCAGAATGCGACTCCCTGCGGCTCCGATTAAAATTACATAAAAAAAAATTTATATTTTCCAACAATTTTTAGCTTAATAGTTTTAATTTATTTAGTATATCCGTTTGTATTTATTAATTAAAACGCTTTGCAGAAACAAAGAAAATATTTTTTTAATTTAGTTAACCATACAATATTATGAGAACTAAAGGATAAAAAAAAATTTTTTGGCTATATTATATAATCATATATAATATATATATATATATCGTATTTATATATGATATATTGATAATATATATATATATAAAATATATATATATATATAGATATATATATATATATATATATAAATATATATATATATTAATATATATATATATATATACAAAAATATAATATGAAAAACATATATATATATATATAATAATATATATAATATATATATATATATATTTATAATTTGTATATATATATAATAGTATTAATATATAATATATATATATATATATATATAGTATATCAGTATATAATATATTATGTAATATATATTATATAATATATATTATATAGTATATATAATACTAATAATATATATATATATTATATAATATTAATATTATATATATATATAATATATATATATAATATAATATATATATATATATATTAGAAATTTTAGCCCTATATTCTGTTACTTTATAAAAAACTTTATCACTTGCACAATTTTTATTCACTGAAAAAAACAAAAACTTAATTTACTTTTTCATTAAAAAGATAATAATCGAAAAGGATAAATTAGATAAATGTACATTTTTTTTTCCTGCCCTTCTAAATGTATACTACGTTTCGCCACTATGTCGGCGGAGCCTCTTCAGGTATGGACTCTATCGAGAGCAAGAAACAGAAGAATCAAAAATTAGACTGACTATGAATTTTTGGAGTTGGTTGTTACTTGTTATTATTTTTTTGTAGAAATACGTGTCTTTCTTTAAATTGATTTGAATCGTGTCCATCTTCGCTTCGCCCCTGGTTTGTTGGTAGAATGTTGGAAGAAAATCCAATTTTAATACAAGAATTATGTCAACTTGCTTTCCTCTTTGTAAACTAAATATCTGAAGTGTTGAAAATTTGGATTTGCATTATTTATATTGATGGAATGGTTATAGTTGGTTTCTATGAGAAGTAAGAGCAGAGTTTAATTCGTCGAACCTCTAGATCTTGTTTATGTTGTTTTATCCGTCTTTCAAAATCGTTTGTTTCGCCGAAATATGCCAGGTTGCAATCTGTCAAGGTATGCGGTATACGCATTTCAATGAGTCGGGGTTAAACTTGTTTGGGAGGAAAAACCTATTTTTAGGGGGAAGTGTATAGATGAGTGAAATGAATGTTTTTTGGAAGGAGATTTTTTATCTGGTCCGTGGGTAATTGGGGAACAGGCAAGTAGGATCTGGGAGGTGTTGGGGGTTTTGATTGTTGTTTGTATTGTAGAATTTGTGTTTGGCCTTTCTTAGAGCTGAGACTATGATGTACCGAGGGTAGAGATAATTTGTTGAAAGTGGAGAAAAGGAAGCTGAATTCTGTTTTGAGAAGGGGGGAGCATATACGTAGAGCCCGAGGAATAAGCGAAGGAGAGGGTAGGCTAATTTAGGTGTAAGTAGAGATTGATGAGAACCAATTTCAGAAATTCAGCTTCCCTTTTCTCCACTTTCAACAAATTACTCTACCCTCGGACATCATAGTTCTCACATCTAAGAAAGGACAAACACAAATTCTACAATACAAACAACAATCAAAACCCCCCCACACCTCCCAGATCCTACTTACCTGTTCCCCAATTTCCTACGGACCAGATAAAAAATCTCCTTCCAAAAAACATCCATTTCACTCAATCTAACACCTTCCCCCTAAAAAAAAGTTTTCCTCCCCCCAAAAGTTAAAAGCCCCGACCTCATTGAATGCGTATACCGCATACCATGCACAAATTGCAACCTGGCATATTTCGGCGAAACAAACGATTTTGAAAGACGGATAAAACAACATAAACAAGATCTAGAGTCCGACGAATTAAACTCTGCTCTTACTTCTCATAGAACCAACTAAAACCATTCCATCAATATAAATAATGCAAATCAAATTTCAACACTTCAGATATTAGTTTAAGAAAGCAAATTGAATCATTCTGTATTAAAAATTGAATAATTATAACAAACAACAGGCGAAGCGAAGATGGACACGATTCAAATCAATTTAATGAAAAGACACGTATTCTACAAAAAATATAGGAATAACCTATCTAACCAACAACTCACAATACATGCAAATACGTACAGTTTCTATATTTTTTAGAATCCTTCTGTTCTTGCTCTCTCGATATAGATCCATCACCTGAGAGAGGGCCTCCCGACATTATGAGGCGAAAACGTAGGTATTCATTTTAAAGGAGGAAAAAAAAATGTACATTTACTAATTTAAAATCGAAGGTAAATAAAGTTTAACTAAAAATGTTTATTAAGTTTTGTTTGGCAGTGAATAAAAATTGTGCAAGTGATAAAGTTTTTTATAAAGTAACCAGAATAAGGGCCTAAATTTCTATAAATATTTATAAAAAATAGAAGGTTACGGTATTCTCTTTTAATATATATATACTATATATATATATATATATATATATAATAATATATATCATACTATATAATGGCCCCCCCGTACTCCCGTACACCCGTAACTTTATGATAGGTTTATGTGGTCACGAGAAAAGAAACACCGACGGATAATTTAAGGGCAGAAACGAATCGAGTTTTGATTGTTTTGTTTTTCTGTAACAACATATATTAATTTTAAATTACATTTAGCAAACCTTTTTCTACCGTTTAATTTGCTAGAGTCATCATTTCTGTAATATTTCCTTATGGCTTCTATTTAGTGAGTTACATGCGCCAAAATGATTTATTTTTATTTGCATTATTTCAATATTATGTATGAGTTAAACTAAAATTTAAAATAGAATATTTATCTTTGCTGGAAACTACCAGACTTGTGTGAATTAGTAATTTATATAAATACAAACGATATACTAAATAAATTTAGAACTTAGATGGTAACCTTAATAGTGTTGGAAAAATTATAACCTTATATATAATAAATAATATATATAGTTTCTCCTTATTATATTATATATATCAATTAAGTAAAAGATTTTATGAGGGAATATAATGAGAATGATAATAGAGTATTAGATATTATATATATTATATATTGATCCTAAATTGTACTGCGGTTGGCGAAATCATAAAGTATATATATATATATATAAGTATATATATATTTACCATAGTATATATATATGGTACTGTTGAAGTATCTTGCAAAGTAATGATAAATATTCTATTAATATATATCTATAGCTTTGTTTAAAAGGCTGATGTTTTAAACATCTTCCAAATTAAATAAGGTGTGTAATGAAAGGGCACTGATGTTTGTGGTCTTAAATGGATGTGTCCAGCATAGGAGTTGAAAAGAAGGAAAAAAAAGTTATATGTGAACAAATATATTTATTTACAGTTTCAATTTAGGCGACATTATATTTATCTTTTAAAAAATTTACACACAGCAGTAAGTTTATGGTCTTTGGTTATTTATATTTTTATCGAAAATTAATATAAGAAATATTTTTTTTTTATATTCTTTTAGTTTTAAAATTGATTTTTTAGTTTCACTCAATTAAAACACAGATTCTTTATGCCAACGCGTTTTTGAAGTTCGAATTAATGAATACAAAACGGAATTATACCTATAATAAATCAAAACTATTAATCGAGCTAAGATGTTATGAGGACAAAAATATAATTTTTTCTGCGAAATTTAATCGAGCCGCAATTCTGGTATGTAAATATGTTATTCAGAAATATTTACTAAGGCATAGAAGACTTTATGCTCCAACAACTCAGATAAATATAGTAAGAGCATTAGATAGCCCGAGAGTAAGCGCGGAATCCGGTATTTTTTTTCCAAGAAATCTTTAATTGGTAGTATAATGAAGCAATTCTGCCCAGGACTCTACAGATATAAGATCTACTGAAGTATAAATATCCGATACTGCTTAATGCTAATGAATACTACTAATATATAGTTAAAGAATTTACCGAAACCGCCTGATATTACTATATAGAGATAAGCATATAATAGAGTTAGTAACCTAAGTAAGAGTCAAAGGAATGAGATAAAAGTATATACATTATTACCATTACAGTTTAGACACAAAGAAAAAAAATATTCTCTAATATAGTAATTACCACTATCATTCACTAATCTTTATAATTATGAATAGGATTAGGATATAATGGATATGGGATCCTATAATAATATATTTATAGGAAATTTATTATTGTACTGGGACGATGCTGATCCTATATATTGATATGGAAATACGGTAATTAATATCCTTTTGATCTCGTTTACTCACCACAGTAATAAAGTTAATCACAAATTCAAGAAAGAATGAGAAGAAAAAAAATATTTAGAATGTATTTTAAAGTCTTCCTGTCATAAAAAAAAGAGAAGAGAACCCCCAGTGTGTAGACGGCAAAAACAAATTAAAAGAAGGTATAATAAAACATCGATTAAAAACAGAGTAAAACACCAAACCAAAGAAAAGTATTTGATAAGTTTGTCTGCACAATAAGGACTAGAGTACTGGTGAACAAAAGGAACTGTTCTCTTAATCAAAGGTTAAGTTGAATCTATAAATCCAAATTTACCTTAATGATCTTTGATATTAGAGACTTATTGGATGTATGTTATCAGAAAGCTTTAAAAGGCTGGTAAACATTTAGGTCAAAGAACTTACCATATGATATGGAATAGTTTGATGAATAGTGCAAATAGATATGAGAGTATATAACGCCTTGTGGAAATCGTTACACTAGATTCGTACTGGAAATGCAAATTAAATAGAAAATTCAAGAGATTATGGGGAGAAAAATTATAGAAAATAATGCAATAGTATTTATTAAAATAGTTTACCCAAGACAGGGTTGCAATACTCAGAGCATTAATAAATTGAAGCTTATTCCACATGTGTTTTTTTTTCCTATGACCTAGTTCTCCGGAGCGTGTGCGTTTACAATACGCAGTTCGGAGGCACACCAAGATAACATCGTAAATAACTATAAAATTAATAGATAGCATGATATTCTCTGTCACTTGTCACTATCTTAGTCTTAATTAAGTTACTTGCCCTTACTGAATTAGTAAAATTCCGAAATATCACAAATCTTGTAGTTGGTTTTAAAATATAGCAATCTATTTTATGAAGAAATTTTTTGGAAGTTAGATAAACTAAAAATAAACATAACAAGGGTACGAAATATCTATTATGGAGTATATTGGAAAGAATCATTATTTATACATTCTAACTAAATACTTAGTCTTATGAACAACTACGACTTTTTAGATCAAAAATTAAGAATATTAAAATATATTGATATCAATGTATCGATAATCTAATAATTAAATTATAACCTAATTATTTAGATATATAAATGATTATAATATATATATATATATAACTATATATAGTGTAGTGAATGGAGTATAAGTGAAAGGTGAAAAAAGGAAAGTAGCCTACGTATATATTATTATATATATATATATATATATTATAATATAATATAATAGTTGATATTACGTACTAAATATATATTTACCGGCCGTACAGCTTTAAGTTTAATATAATAAATATATATATATATATATATATATATATTGATCAATTACCATAGAGCCAAATATAAATATTCTTACTCATATAATTAAGATAGGAATGGATGGGATACTATAGGAATTTTTTGCTGGGAAAGTGAAGTTTCAGCAAGTACTAGAGAATTAAAGGTTTCAATGAATTATGTATCAGGACATCTTTTAAGTACTGTGAAGTTATAAGAAGTAAAAACTAAATGAGGGATTAAAGAGTGAAGATTGCAAATGTTAGAAGCTGGCCATATTTTTTTCTTTTGGTAAAAGCTATAAGGAGAATAATAGATCTTTTTGAGTATAGTATGTATGTAGAAAAGATTAGGAAGTTAACAGATAGAGATGATAAAAGAATGAATCATATTGAAATTTTATATTATCTAATACTGTAGTCATAGATACTCTTTGATAGTGATTAACACTTACTGCAGTAAAATATGAATTTTTGCTACCTATTAATAACGTATATTATAATGATATAGTGAAACAGAAAGAAGTATCAAAAAATCGCGTTCCTTTTTGGGAGGAACACAATTAATTTAATTCATAATAGAATTGAGTAACGTCCATAAAGCGGCAGATAACTAACTATATATATATATTATGAGAATATAATAATGACGGATAGTTTAAAACCTAAATAGATATCATAAGTAATTTAATAGTTTAGTATTAGGTAGTAAAGATGAATGAAAATGTTAGGGATCATTCACAAACCAGATGAGAAATCCACCTTGCAATATGCTACATACTATATAACGCACTTCAAATTGATACATATAAACATTAATATATAATATTAATATTATATTTTCATGTATAATAAATATATATATATATATATATATAATATATATATATATATATATATATATATATATATATATATATATATATTATATAAATATAGTTATAATATATATATATATGATAATCTTCCGTAGGCCGTAGCCCGACGTTAGTACTTAGTAAATTAGGTAATAAAGAAGTAAGTTTAAAGGAAATCGTATACGACAGTTTTCTTCGTTCGCAACAAAGTCTACTGTTTTTCTTAGAAAAATTTCCTCAGTTGGAATCCTCATACCCACTCGATCTTATTATTCCATACAATGCATTAAGGCTTCTGGCAGCATTCTATTTCTTGTCTTACTTAGTATTCGGTTCATAGTACTGAACGATCTTTCTACCGAGGCTGTCGTTACAGGAATGACAAGAAGGATTTCCCAGAGCTTTTGTAACTCGCAATCCCACGTCCGCTTACAATATTTTCGACAATGGACTTTCATCTGCTTTAAATATTTCGCTTGCGAGCATGGAATTGATATAAAAATTGAAGGATTTCAGGTCAGCTAGTACACCTTCAGTATTAAGCATCGAAAATCTGTTCACAAAATTTTTTAACTTCAATATTTCCGGTAAATTTGTTAATGATTGAAACGTCTCAAAGCGACTAGCAGATAATATCATTATATCAATTGTTTTGTCGTTGAACCTTTCTTCAATTCTTCGGATTAGCATATCTTCATCCCTTTAAATACATTTTTGCTATCTTCATCAGAGCAACAGGAGCACTTCAGATGCCAAACTTCTCCATTATTTCACAACGAACGTTTTTTTGTAAGTCACTATTGAGGTTCCAGCACTATTTTGCAATATTTGCAGGCTTGCCAATTTTGTTCCAGTAATTAAGGAGATGACTGTGGTACATACCAAAGTCCTCTTTTTGCAAAGCAATTGCAAGATAAGAGTGCACTAAGAGTTCATCATTACGATAAACAGGTGACAAGGAAACTTTCATCTCCTGATTTCCCACAAAAATCCCCTGCAATTGACTGCAAGGTCTGTTCACCTTCTTGTGGATATCTCACAACCATCAAAATTGACTTTAAGCTCGCTGAAGACGCATTCACTATTCTATAATAGATAACCATACTCACGTTCAATGCATTCTGGAATCTGGAGGATTGGATCATTGATAATTGATTGAATATCATGAAAATATTTTCTTTTTTTGGCGACTTGCTAAACAGTTTTTAAAATGTCTTTCAAAATATAATAAAATCTTTTGGACCTGAATTTATTATCCTGCAGTAGGCTGCGCCAGGGAACAATATATGTGCTCTAAGTTTATATATAGAGAACTTCTTTGTTGCCTTTCTGAAAGCCTTTTTCTCACACCTCCAACTTTTCCAGCCATATAGAAGCACCATCAAATCCAAAGCAATAATGTTGTCATAATTAAATCAAGATCAGTCAGCTCCTTATCAATAGCATTTGCAATAGTTTCTGCTTTTCCATTGGGTATTTTAAAAATTGACAAGAACTTTCTACGGGATTTTTACCTTCCACTACTCTAAACATTATACTCAGCTCCATTTCATTTCTTAAAGAAGTGCTCTCATCTGCTAAAACGGAGAACTTCTGGTTTTTCAATGTTTTTTTCAACTCATCTTTCAAAACTTCGCCCATACATAACAGAAGCTCACCGCAGTGTCCTTGCTTCTGTAATTCGACCTATCACTCGTATCTTTTCTCCATGTTTTAAAATCATCATTTAA
>JABUQX010104655.1:25000-30000 GCA_015478945.1 Trachelipus rathkii | reverse complement strand
AAGCTTTTACAACATCGTTTATAGTTATGCCAGTAAAAATAAAATAAAAAAAAAAAATAAAAATAATTTAAAACTAGGAAATTAAAAAGAAACTAAAAATGAAAAAAAAAAATCTTTTAAAATTTTTTACAAAAGATGAATGAATATATTTGAATTAACAAATTAAGTATTCTGGTTTAGATTTAATGAACTCCCTTTTAAAATTATTTTTTCTTGATTGTTTTTTTTTTTTTTTTCGAATTTTACCAAAAGGTATTTCATGAAATATTACAATAAATACGTTTTAACATTCTGATGTGGTGAAGTTAATTTATTTTATATTATTAATACTATTACTATTATTATATATATAGTGATATATATATATATTATATATATTATATTATATATATATATATAGTATTATATATATATATATATTAGTGTCCCCTATCGTTTTTCAACTATTGGAAACATTTAATATATACAATATATATATATTATATAATATTACTATATAATATATATACAATATAGTGTTTATGTAAAAATATGACAGAAACTAGTTTTATAGGATACTTCAGATGTTGCTAGAGATTTTATTTTATATATTAATAATAAAATATTGCAGAATGTATAGTAGCGTTGATTTATTTATAGGTTTTGTAAAAATGAGTTCTATTGTATAGCCTAATATATATATATAATATATGTACTATTTATATATATATATATTATATATATGTGTCGGGTGTGTGTGTGTTGTGGTGTTGTGTGTGTGTGTTGTGTGTACGTGTTTTAGGTGAATGTGAGTGTCTCTTCACGCATTTATGAATGATATTTTTTATTAAAGTTAAAACACGCGTCCAACACATTTCAATTATTTTTTTTGCGAAGATAATATGTGCTAATGACTTGAACATATTCTTTTCTCCAAACAAAAAATTGTATTTTTCATATTCACTCTTTCTGGCATTTTACAATTTTAAATTGTCAACTGCAGCTTTGCCTCTTCCTTTCTCCTTCCTCTTGTACCTCTATTGGTAATACTGCCGTCTTAATTAAGTTCTGCTAAAGCTGAACTGCCTCCTCAAACCTTTCCCTCTATACTGTTACAGAGCTATTCCTCCTCTCTTACTCTTTTCAACTCATTAAAATGTTATTTCTTCACACTCTCTGGACTTGACACCAAAAATCGTTTTATGGATGCTATAGTAGATTATTCAATAGTAGATTTATTCTTTAAATCTATCCATAGTGGTGTTCCCCAGAATTCTGTTCTACCTCAACTCTTTTTTTCCTATTTTACATCAATGACCTTTCCGCTGCTCTGTCTCCTCCCCACTCTTAGGCTGATAACTCTACAACTCGTCATTGTTCCTTCCAATTTGAAAGACGACTCATTCAACAGCAAATAAATGGGCCTAGGACCTAGGTGGATAGCCTTGAAGCAACAGACTTCTAATCTTTTTTGAACTTATATTTGTGTTAAAGAAAAATGGTGGTTTTCAATGCCCCAATAACTCAACTTTTTCATCTATCTACCTGACAGAATCTTCTAAACAACAATGATATCTTCTTTGAAAATAAAAACACATCTCTAACCTTCTTTTTTTCTTAATATTCTTGATATTTTCTTAGAAAGATTCACATTATGTTCTTTCTAAAACAAATCTAAGAAATTAAGTGTTCCGAGGCTCCTTCAAAACTTCTTCTCATCACCCCATTTTGCTAGCTCTGCATAGGGGTTTTCATCACCCCTTATATAGAGTATGAATCGCTCAATCGGTAGAGCAACAGAGTCGCACGGCAATGGTGCGGGTTCGATCCCTAGTCCGGATACTATGTATAAATTACCTAGAGAAGTTGCCCTCCTAGAATAAGGCTATGCCCGTGAGGTGCGAACTTTTTCTAAAAAAAAAATGGTGTCCGCACATATTGCTCTCCCTGACAAAGTGAAGTCTAGGGCTTGTCAACTCCTTAACTCTCCTACTCTCACCAACTCTCCCTTCAATCTTTCTAACCGTCAAGCAGTTGCAACACTCTCTTTATTCCATTATTACAATTTGGTGAATTAACATTTCTCTTCTGAATTTTCCTGTCGTATACCTCCTCCTTTGAGGAGAGTTCCTCCAACTCAAATTTCAAACAATCTCACCCATTTCTTCTCCAACTCTCTAACACAGTCTTAACTGCTATGCTCAATCTTACAAGTACTCCACTGCTAAAGTCTGGAAACACACTCCATTTATTTACTTTCTAACTACCTTTGATTTTCAAAATGCGGAGCATGTCAGGCTTTAATTTGGCCCGAGTTTCAAATTTTTCAAAAACCGACGAAGTTTTTTAAACCTCTGACCTTTACTCACACCTGGGAGTGTTATATATATATATTATTATATTCATAGTTATATAGTATATATATATTATATATATATGTATATTATATATCTATATAATATTATTATATATATATATATATATATATATATATATATATTATATATAATAATATATATAATATATAGAGAGATAAGAGAAGAGAAATGAGAGGAGCTTTACGTTTGCGCTACATCTTTCTTGTGCATGGGCGTTGTTTGCTATCTTCGTTACGTTTTTGCGAATGCAGGTAAATATTGAGCAGTGGTACGCTATCAAATTATCTGTGTTGAACGTAAACAAGTCTGCCCACTGAGCATGTGCTTACTTTAAACGAAGCATAATGGGCGGGTGCAACTTTAATCGAGGAGCTATGGTTTCTTAAGTGGCACAAAGCTTTCAAAGAGGGCCGAGAAAATGTGAAGACCCCTCGTTGTGGAAGACCAATCTCGTCAACAACGATGAAAATGTGGAAGTTCTTAGAGCTGTATTTTGAGAGAGACGCCGCTTCAGTGTCAAAGTCTTGCAGAGAAACTGCGTTTGGAATAAAAAATGCAGTCATAGAATTTTTAACGAACCATTTGCCAGATGCAAAAAATTTTGTGCCAAACTAGTGCCGAAAAATTTGTCTGTGGAGAAAAGCTAGCAGGGTCAAAATTTTGTCAAGATTTACTTGAAAACTCAAAATGGAGCACAATTTTTTTGATAAAGTTATAATAGGCGATGAATCAAGAGTTTTTGAGTACGATCCTGAAACCAAATGACAAAGTGCGGAATGGCACACAAAAAATTCTTCTCGTCCGAAGAAAACACGTATGAGCAAGTCCAAGGTGAAAAACACTGATTATTGTGTTTTTCGACAGCCGTGGTATTGTGCACAAGGAATTTTTATTTTCAGGACAGACAGTTAAACGCGTCTTTTACAAAGATGTCTTGGAACGACTTATAAAACGAGTTCAGAGAATCAGAACAGACATTGCAAACGATTGGCTGCTGCACCACGATTACTTCCCATCTCACACTGCGCTCTCAATTATAGAATTTCTGGCTACGAAAAACATTCAAGCACTTCCACACCCTCCATACGGACCATACAGCCCAGATCTAGCTCCGTGAGATTTTCTACCTCTTCCTTAAGTTGAAAATGAAGTTGAAGGGCCATCATTTTGGGACGATGGGAAACATAAAAAATACTGTAACACGTGAACTAAACTTACTTCAGAAAAATGACTTCCGTTACTGCTATGAACAGTGGAAGAAACGTTGGAACCACTGTGTAACCTCCCAAGGGTCATACTTCGAAGGAGATAACTTGTAATTTCTGGTAAGTCCAGTACATAGTTAAAAACGACATCAGTACACTAACTTTTGGGACATAACATGGATATAAAAAATAGTCTATTACGAAGTGCAGAAGAAAGAAAAGTGTCAATTCATGGTTCCATTTTTTCGCTCCCACCGATTTTCTTTTAATCATTTTTTTCTGTCGAATTATTGAATAATTCAATTGATATTATCTCTATTACAAAGGACGCAGCTCTTCTGAGCTACACAATCGCATGCCTCTTCCTTTGAGGAGAGCTCTTGCTACCCTTCTCCCAAAACACTGCATCTAAGCCTTTCTCCGTCCAACTCTCTCACCACAACCTTGACTTCTATTCTCATTTTTATATGATATATGAACTCCACATACAAATTTCAATCACTCCTCTTTCTACCAATCGTTCCTACTTTAATTAACTTGCATTTAAACATCAGCTATCTGAGCATGTCGACTTTTGATCTGAACGCGTTTAAAACACTCCACTTTTATATCGGGTGATTGACAAACTTTTGATGCTTTTAACTTAAGGTGACAGTGGATATAGCACTGTAATATATATATATATATATATATATATATAATATATATAATATATAATAGATATTTAAACACCAAATTATATTCACATTATATTTTACACTAGTTACTGTTAATTAAAAAGTTTTCTTTATCAAATTAAATTTCTATGATTAACTAAAGTATTTCAAATTAGTTTTTTTTATTGAAGTGTTTGAATATATATTTTAATTTTTGGTATCTAAAATTAAGAACAAACAAATGTTTATTTTAATTTTTTTTTTAAATAAAACGAGTGTTTTATTAGATTCCTAGGAAGAAAAAAAACTAACTTGTAAAAAAAATTAAATTCCGCGAATGTGTATATTGAACATGCTTTAAAATTATTGAAAAACAGCTTTATTCAATGGCAGCGATTCTTACACTCTTGTTTAGATTTTCAAATAATCTTTAATATATTTATTAATGTAATATTTTCTTTCATATATGGCCAATTTTCGCTAAAAATAAGAGAATTTTATCGCAACTTTATGAAATTTGAAGAAAATCAATTGTTTCAATAATGATAACTCCACTAAGCCAGAGCAGCCCGAGCAGCCTGAACAGCCCGAGCGTAGGAGTCGCCTCTGATATATATATATATATATATATATATATATATATTATAATATATATATAATAATATATATATATATTAATATATTAATATATATATATATATATATATATATATATATATATATATTATATATATTCACCGCTCCCAGGCAGAGCCCTAATCAAGGAGGATGTGTATTAATTA
>JABUQX010104655.1:0-22500 GCA_015478945.1 Trachelipus rathkii | reverse complement strand
AATAATAATAATAATAATAATAATAATAATAATAATAATAATAATAATAATAATAATAATAATAATAATAATAATAATAATAATAATATGCGTTTTTTCTGGCACTTTGATCGGGCCGATTGGGGGGCCATGCGTCGCTTCTACGCTAGCTATAATTGGAATGACTGCTTTGACTCTGGTGACGCTTCGGCTTCTGCCGATAAGGTGGCGAGCTGTCAATCGTTTGATGGGATGGAGCCGGTTCATTCTTCTTCGACTAAATCTTTCTCTCCTCATAATCCATGGTTCGATCGTGCTTGCTCTCTGGCCATTCAGGCTAGAGACAGTTCGTATCGGGGGTGGAAAAATTCTCTTTCTCCTATCACTCTTGCTAATTTTCATTCAGCTAGAAATCATCAAACGAAAGTGCGCTAACCTCCTTGATTCTCCTACTGATAAATCTTTCTGGCCTTTGCCAAAATATCTCTAACAACTTCTGTAAATCTGTTCTTTCCCTCTCTTATCGATCTCTAATGGTTCCTGAGTTGTGCTAATTCTCCAATGAAAAAGGCCAATCTCTTTCGCCTCCTATTTTTCCTCTAACTCAACCCTAAACGATGCTATTCCTCCTCTCCTCCTTCTTCTCTCAGGTGTCCTATGCCTTGCCTGTGATCACATTTGATCGGGTGCATGGGCTCCTGAATCTATGACGTTAGGAAGCGGGCGGCCGCGGATGGCATTCCTCCCTCGCAGGTTTGAGGGAGCTGTGTTTCGGTGCTGACCCCGCCCTCGTTCAACTATTTTCTCTATGGTCCTCAGTACTAATACTTTTCCCTCAGCTGTTGGATAGCGCGCACATTTCCAACCTGTTCCGGAAAAAAAGAAACCGCTCTGATCCTTCTAACTTATCTTGCTCATAGCTTCACTTGTATTCTACTCTAAGATCTTTTGAACCTACTCAACTCTCAAATTTCTTAGACCATCTGGAGTCTCATTCACTTCTTTCCGATCGCCCGTACGGCTTTCGGCACTCGAGGTTCTACTGGCCGATTTAACTTTCCTATTTAACTGATTTATGGCTTTTCCGCCCTCAGGAACTACGGGGAGACTTCGTGGTGGCGCCTTGACATCTTCCAAGGCATTTGACCGGGTACGGCACGCGTCACTGCTCTCCAAGCTCCCTTCCTTCTCTTTTTCCTCCTTCTCTTTGATTACTTATGTCTAGTTTTCTTTTCAAAATCGCTCAATTCGGCTGTTGTTGATGGGCCGACTTCTTCTTCTTTTTTCTGTCAATAGTGGTGGTGTTCCCAGGGTTCCTGTCTTATCTCCTACTTTATTCTACTTTTCATTAATGATCTTCTCAACTGCACATCTAACTCCTCCATCACATGCCCGATGACCTCGACCCTCACTCTTCCAACTCATTTTAATTCTGCTCCCAATCTTTTACTTCTAGAATTGCCACTCGTCCTTAATCTTCCGATTCTATTCTCGCTGACCTGGATAGAATTTCGGGTGGGGTCGTCCCTCAACCTTGTGAAATTCAAATCCCTAAAAACCCAACTTCTGCAAATCTCCTTCTCTAACGACACCTTCTAACTTTCCTATCTCTTTGAACGGTTCTCTCGTCTCTCTGTTGACAATATAACATCCTTGCGCCTTAACATAAACAAAAAAAATGTTCTTGGAAACCTCACATAACAAAGGTTGGTAGGGCGGCCTCTAAGAAACTCGGGAAGTTCTTGTTTAGGTTGCGAGACTTTTTTCCTTTTCTCAGCTGCTCCAGCTATACAGGGGCCTCATCCGCCCTTGTATGGAGTACTCGCTCTCATATCTGGGGGGGGTCTGGTTTTACCGCGGCTTTTTGGAATAGGGTCGAGTCAAAGGCCAAAAAGGCCCTTATAAACTGTTCCTGCACTTTCCATTCACTTTACGCCTCTATCTTTGTCGGCGGCGATGTTGGTGCTTGTCTTCTCTTTTCTATATGTATCCGCAGCGGGCAAGGGTGCTCGAGGGAGCTTATCACTCGCGTACCACCACCTTTAACGAACGCCCTCGTATGCACAAGGGGTGCTGTGTCGGCGCATGAGTTTTGTGTTGATATTGGTAATTCCAGGCTTGTTCGCTGTGGTGCTTCCTTCTTTCCTGCCACCTCTGTTCTGTGGAATTCCTCTTCCAACATCTGTGCTTCCTCTAAAGTTAACTCTCTCTCACTTTAAAGCCCTCGCGTCTGTGCTCATCTGCGTAGTTTGCGTTAATTGATGAATAACTGATGTGTGCAAACCCCCCTCGCTTTGAATACGGGTTCTTGAAAAAAAAGGGAGGTAAACAATAAAAAAAAAAAAAAAAAAAAAAAAAATAATGACAATTATTAATAATGCAAATCAACAGCCACAAGAATAATAAATCAGACACAAATAATAATAAAAACAAAAATAAAAATAAAAATAAAAAGGATAATGACAACTGATAATGACTAATGATAATGATATATAAAATAATAATAATAATAATAAAAATAAAAATTAAAAATAAATAAAATAATAAAAATCAATAATAATAATAATAAGAATAATAAGTAATAATAATCAATAATAATAATAATAATATAATAATATACTCAATAATATAATAAATAATAATAATAATAATAATAATAATAATATATAATAACAATAAAACTTTTAAAATAATATGAATAAAAAATAACAACAACCACAAGACAACAATAAATTAACAAATAAACAGACAAAAAACCTCAAACCTATAATAATAATAATAATAGTAATAATAATAATAATTAAAAAAATAATAATAATAATAATAATAATAATAATAAAAAAAATAATAATAATAATAATAATAATAATAATATAATATAATAATACATAATAATAATAATAATAATAATAATAATAATAATAATAATAATAATAATAATAATAATAATAAACATAAAAATATACTAATATAAATATTAATAATCAATAATAATAATAATAATAATAACAATAATAAATAATAATAATAACTACAAAAATAAAGCAAGTTAAAAACAAAATTAAAGTAATAAATATCGCCGACAAAAATCAATGAGAACACTATTAATGTTAAATTTTTCTCTCTAATCGACATAACTTATTTAACCAAGCAATTCAAAAAAATTGTCCAAATTGTACAATCCTTGCTAATATTTACATTTTTAGCTGAAGTAATCCTGATTATTGCCGATTTAATGATGTTTCTAGAGACTATGGAAGAAGATTTAATGATTTCATTTGATGAGGCCCAATCAATTCTATGGTTCATTCTTGATAAATGTTGAAAGAGTGCATTATTATCCTGCTCAGTTCTAACACTATATTTGTGCTGATTTACTCTAATCTTTAAGTCCTTGCCAGTTTGTCCAATGTAAAACTTATCACAATCCCTACATGGAATTTTATATATACAACCACTATTTTTAGATGGATAACACCATCAGAGGAATATTGATCAAAAACTAACCTTCTAAAAATAGTGGTTGTATATATAAAATTCCATATAGGGATTGTGATAAGTTTTACATCGGACAAACTGGCAAGGACTTAAAGATTAGAGTAAATCAGCACAAATATAGTGTTAGAACTGAGCAGGATAATAATGCACTCTTTCAACATTTATCAAGAATGAACCATAGAATTGATTGGGTCTCATCAAATGAAATCATTAAATCTTCTTCCATAGTCTCTAGAAACATCATTGAATCGGCAATAATCAGGATTACTTCGGCTAAAAATGTAAATATTAGTCAGGATTGTATAGTTTGGACAATTTTTTGATTGCAATTTTAAATAAGTATGTCATTAGAGAGAAAATTTAACATTAATATTGTCTCATTGATTTTTGTCGTCGATATTTATTACTGTTAATTTTGTTTTAACTGCTTTTATTTTTGTTATTAATGTATTATTAATTATTATTATTATTATTATTGTTATTATATTATTATTCACGAACTATCAATAAATAATATAATTAATATTATTATTATTATTATATTAATTATTATTGTTAATAATATTTTTTTTTTTATTATTATTATATTTTTATTTTTATTATTGTTATTATTATTATTATTATTATTATTATTATTATTATTATTATTATTATTATTATTATTATTATTATTATTATTATTATTATTATTATTATTATTATTATTATGTATTATTATTATTATTATTATTAATTGGGCTCAATGGACGAAAATGGTAATTTTATTGTTGGTCATGTGGGTTGTTGTTATTTTTCGTTATTATTATATATTTTAAATGTTTTATTGTTATTATTATTATTAAATTATTATTATTATTAATTATTATTATTATTATTATATTATTATTATTATTATTATTTTATTCATTAATTATTAATTATTTCTATATTATTATTATAATTATCATAATTATTATTATATTATTAGTATCTATATATTCACTTTCTATTATAATTATATCTTACTTTTATTTTTATTATATTTTTATTATTATTATTAATTATTAATTATTTATTATTATTATTAATTATTATTATATTATTATTATTATTATTATTATTTATTATTTTATTATTATATTATTATTATTATTATTATTATTAAAATCAATTATCATTATCAAAATTCATTATCATAAATCTGTTTGGTTTTCATTAGCATTTCAGTTTTTTTTTTTATTTTTTATTTTTATTTTATTTTTTGCCAAAGTTTATTTTTTATTGGTATTTTATTTTTATTTTTATTTTTCTATTTTTCTTTAGACAGATTCTTTTATTTGGATTTTTATTCTTATTTTTATATTTATTTACTTATTTTAATATTTTTATCTTTTATTATTATTTTTGTATACAGATTTTATTATTTTTGATTGGCCGCCTATCAGAACATATATTTTAAATTATTGTCATTATATCTATTAATAAATATATTTAATTATTATTTTTAATAGTATATCCGTAGTTAATTGCTAATTTATCATTGTTATTTAAATTTGAAATTTGTATTAAATTGTTATATGATGTGCAATCAATCAACGTTAATTAGTACATATATATCCACTGCACATTTGTTAAATATTATAAATAAAAGATGCAGTATACAATCGTAGAATTACGTTGCTTTTATAGAGCAGGAGATAACTCTTTATATTTATTATTTAATAATATAGAGAGTTTATAGTGGTTGTAAAGTTTATGAGTCTATTAATTGTCACTTTATATTTTTTAATATTTTATTTTTTTTATGAAACCTCATAGTTTTTTATCTCTTGTTCACATGTTATATCTCACAGAATATATCTACTAGATATAAAATACCTTGAAATAATGTTGAAAAAAACAGTAAAGTAGCTGGGAATATTAAAAATAAAATATTTCTTATTTTATAATATATATCCTTGTGAGATTGTTGCAAAAATATAACTAATCTCGATAGACAAAGTAGAAATAATATTTAAATATTATAAATAAATAAAATAATTAACAAATGATAATGTTAATGATAATTTTTAATATGGTGTATATATTATTAATAATATTGATAATATTGATAATAATATGATAATAATAATAATAATAATATAATAATAATAATTATAATTATAACTTAAATAATAAATTAATATTATAATATTAAATTATAATATATAATAAATATATAATAAATAATATAATAATATAATAATATATAATTAATAATAATAATATAATAATAATATATAATATTATAATATATAATAATAAATATAATAATATTAAAATATTTAATAAATATAATAAATTAATTAATATATATATATATTGGCCCCTATTCTCGTTTCAACTTTACTGTTTATCGCCTTACTACATTTGCACTATGCAAGTAATATTTCCGCTGATAGGCTGGAAACTGCGCTTTTCAATTCAACAAATCCTGGAATAAAGGGTACGCCGCTCTGATCAGCTTCTATTGCTTTAAATTGTGTTCCTGCCTAAAAAATCTTTGAAAACTCTTCCCTTACATTCATTACACTTAATAATCAATATATAAATTAGAAGTGATATTCCTCATCTATATCTAAATTCAATCAGTATAGGCGTTCGAGTTCGAGATCATCATGGTGAAATTATTTCTCTAATCTTGCTGAACTAAATTGGACCTTCTGCCATTTTGGCGACTATGGAGGAGGATCTTTTGATGTGAGTTAGTTCTTAGAGAGAACATATATCCTATAGTGCTTTAACATCGTTAATATGCACAAGCTCGCTGCTATCTAACTAAGATAATCTAACTATACACATTTAGGATTAAGTCCTCATTCTGCCCCCATTAAGTGATTTAATAGTCTAGGAACCAGGTGTTCCCTGAGTAAATATAATTCTATTTAGAGATTAAATGTTATTTTCCAATACCCACAATACTAGGGGAGTAGCGGGAGGAAAAAGACCCCGACAACCCAAATACCAAAAGCGGGGGTTTCCGGAGACACACCTCCCCTCTGGAGGAGTGGGGAAAAATTTACTAGTTACCTACAATTTACTGTATTTAACATCTCCCTGGAAGTCCCAGAGAGCCCCGATCATGACATCGGTGCCCGTATAAATCATCGGGGTTTACACATCTAGTTTAAAAAAAATATATATAATTAATAACTCAATATTAACATAACCTAATATTTCTATAATACATCCACTCATTATATAAATATAATTATGAGCTTATAACAATAATCTATTATATAATATTCAATTATGTATGACAACTTAAATAATTAATAAAATTAAATATTATATATATATATAATTAAATAATATAAATAAATATATATTATAATATTAAAATAATTAAATATAATATATTAATAATAAATTAAATATTATAAGAATAGATATAAACAAAAAAAAATTATAAAACGACAAACTTAATAATAAAATAATATAATAATTATATAAATATTAATATATAATTAATATAATTAATAATAAATTAAATAATATATATAATATTTAAATATATATTAATTAATATTTCTATATATATTAACTATATATATATATTATTAAATTTATATATTATAATTATAATAAATAATAATTAATAATATTATAATAATAATAATATATTAATTTATATAATATACTATAATTATAATAATAATTAATATATAATATATAAACTATATATTATAATCTAGCTCATAATATAATATTATGTAAAGAAATTTAAAAATCTTGACAGAACAAATTTCAGGTTGACAGAGATAAGAAACACTTTTAAACAATGAACTTTATTAATAGAATAATTTTATTTGACATAAATTTCGGTAGCAGTGGTTTTAGCAGGCATAAGCGGTCGGTAATCCGTCAGTATTTTTAATAGAAGTTTCTGGAGAAAGATGTGGTATCGTCAATTTAATCAATAGAGTGACGAATGTGAGACAAACTTCATGTAGGCTTAGTGATAAGTCCAAACACAGGCTGGTCAAATAGGGTACTCTTTTGGGTAATCATTAAGCCTGGAGGAACTTATTATAACACTAAGAGTTGGGCAACGCTGAAATATCAATTATAACTGTTTTGTAAAATCTAATATTTGGAGGCTTTACCAGACAATAGACTGATTGGGTAGGAGATCATGAAGACATACAGCAAAATCTAGCATAGCCCTTTGCGGAAACTCGAAGTGTGTTTAGAAATCGCCAACCAACTGTTGGTCAATCGCGGAAAAGATGAAGGAACCTTCTTGTGTGGTATTCACAAACCACCTACCCTTTAAAGGGGACCCCTAATCCAACAACATTGTCACTCACTGATTGGGTTAGTAGGGTTGCCACCGCCTTACTAGCAACCACTGTTTTGTCCCTTTGGGAAACCTCGCACGAGCAGTTTTCGGGAAAATTTCAGCCAATCTACTGATTTATCAATAATGGTGAAAGGCTAGAGGCCTTGGTTTTGTAGCCATTCCAGCTACCGTTTAAATGTGACCTAAATCCATTGCATGCACAAACGCACTGGGCCCGTGGCGACAGATTGTTCGAGTAGGCAGCAATCCACTGTACTAGTCTCCTGGAGGTTAGAAGCTCTCAGTCGAGATATTGGGGATCAGCCTACCTTTTGGTCACTATAGGCGCAAAGGCAGGAGGTTCCTTGATTGGTAGACAACTTGGCCCGACACTACCTTTAAATGGCGCGCCTTTAACCCCAACGGACACATTATCTGATTTGGTTTAGGGGCTGAGCTACAGCAACCACCCTCGGATGGCACTATGTGACACGACTTGAAATGTTGAGTTTTCAGGGACCACAACCACTGTTTCAACAAATACAGGAACGGCTGAATGTCTTGCGTTTGGCTAGCAACCACTACTTAAATGGGACTAACCCAATATGCAATTCAACTGATGGGTGTAGGGGGGTTTGATGCTACGAGCTAACCACTCTAGAAATAGCCCTCAGGGCAAACCCGAAGGATCTTGGGAAACACACAAACGCTGTATGTCTAGTTATGCTGTTGCTGGCTAGCAGTAGATAAAGTCTTAAAGTTAGTCATAGGCTTCCCTGAATCAGGTAAATCCGACCTTTGATGACCCAACCTTCCCTCATTGGTCTCTTTGACCAGCCACGTCTCTTGGATCGCCATACACGTGTATTGTTCGCTTTTCTAATTAATTCCATCATTTCGCTGTTCTTGGCTCTACTTCCGCCAAAGGTAGTTTTAATAACATATTTACTCTACTAAACATGTATAAATGAATTTCAAATATTAATCTACACATTCTAAACAGAAATTAATATCTTATTATAAAAAAGAATAAGTACTAGGAATTTTCAACTGGGTCTTTGAGAGATAAATACGGATATAAAAGAAAAATTTATTCACGTTATATTTCATTTTTTGTGATAAAGCTTAAGATTAATCTGGCATTTTTTTTACGCACTTAAAGACGTAAAAGAATAAAAAGGACTAAACGACATAAATATATTTACTACTGTTTGCTATAATTATTAGAGTAACTGAGCCTGTTTATGGACAATAGAATAGAAATGGAGCGTCATCATTACTTACTTATCAAATACACATATCTTAATTAATAATTCATTAAAGGCTTAAAGGTCTTGTAAATATACCCATTATGAAAGTTAGATATTGAGAGCCATATGAACTTAGAATGCTAAAATCGATGTGTACAAATCTTCATCTCTCATAATCACACGCAAGAAAAAGCTTTAAAGATAACATCAAAGTGTCTTAAATCAGGACAAATTAATAGGATTAACTACTCACATACAAATATCTTAAAATAATACAAATATTGTAAAAGTAAATAATTATTAAGTTTTTAAGTTATTACTACACCTTTTTCTAGTCTCTAATACTCTATTATATATCTATTTTATTATGCATTTTTAAATACGTATTTTATAAGTAGTATGAGTATAAATGAATTTAATAAACACACATATTAATGAACTATGCGTCATTTCATTGAGTATCATTAGCATATTCTGCATCGAGTTTAATTTGATTGTATCTATTGGCTGAGAGTATGCAGAGAATTTAGGATGTAATAATAATGAAACACATAGGATATATATTATTTTTTGGTTGAGTATGTCTTCGTAAGGTATGTTCGGAATTAAGTTTATGTACTCTAGAGCTTGATATAAGTATATTCATAAAAATAATTATCTAACTCTTATATTTCTGATTATTTTATATACGGTTAATGTGATTCATACTTTCCCCATATATATTTCCTTTATTAGACTATAACAAAATATTCCTTTTTCTTTTCATTTCTTAAGATTGCTCTGTTATCTCATTCATATGTTTCTACAATATTTAATAAATACCATGGATTTCTTTTCATAAAAACTATTCACTTAAAACCTTTGATTAGTTCAATCATTATCACAGCATTAAAATATAATTTATCATATACAAAAATTATAAATCACCTTGCCCTCCGAAGTATAATAATTGTTCGTGATTTGATTTTTATTCATGTCAGTCTTCTCTTCCCAATCTTAACTATAGATTTTCTTATTTATTATCTTAGCAGTGTTCGTTATTATTACAATATGATTCTGTTTCGAAGATTCTTATTATTTTCTGTGCATTTTTATGACTATTAATTTTTTAATTACCTTAGGTTCCTATTGAGGAATTTATTATTATTGGAGCGTAAAGACCATGTGAGGTCAGACCTGCAATGGTATTTGAAATGCGGTAAATATATCTACTTGTTGTAATCACTAGCAGCTCTCATTAGGCTGGGCTTTGTTGTTATGAGTAATGGATATATATCCTTCTTGTGCATACTAGGTATAAAACATTATAATACAAATGGTTTAATCTATTGGTTAACATACTTATATATATCAATTAAACTTACATATTAAATCTATATTATATAATTCATTATTATTTTATTCCATAAACATCAATTAACTTTATAAATCAATATATCACAAAATACTTTATTAAATATATAACTTCTCAAATATCTATAACTATTTCGCTGACTTTATTGAAATTAACTAGTCTCTTGTTTTCTAACAATTAATTTCATTATAAAATCTCATCTTACTCAAATTATCACTCAGCTATATCTTAAATTATTTTTTTATTATGATTCTATTTTTTCATATGTAATTCTATTAACTAATCATCTTTCAACATTCAAATCATAAAATATAGAATATAAACATTGGATCATTGACGATTGAGTGAAAGTTATGGGCTCATATTAATTTCTCATATTGAAAAAGTATACTATTCAATTGGACATAACATTTAAGCTTAATTAAATTTAATTTCTACACAATGTGGAGGGTAGGCAATTTTAACTCATCATTTATAATACTCTTAAATATATAGTAACGGGGTTAGTATATATTCGTAAGATTTTATTATACATTTATATATTATTGAGCGCTATTGCTATGTAACACTTTATATCAATTCAACCTGTGTTGCATACTTCTAAAATTCCTCGGAATTGAGGTTACATTCTAGGAAATTTCCTTTCTATCTATTCTTATTAAATATGTACTTTCAATTACTATTTTCTTGGGTACATTGAACCTCTCTTTAATGGGATATTGAAAGAATACTATTTCAAAATTAGATGGGCAATATATAGACGTTTAAATATCTCTAGATTAATGAGAGTTCAAATTATGATTTTATTTATATGAAATAATTTTTTGCCGTCGTTATTAATATCAACGCTATTTTTTGCTCCTCTTATCATTTATAATATCATTATCTTTTTCCATCTACCTGCTGTTTTCTGGGATATTCGTTTGACTAACTTAATCCAACTTATGGGGAGTATTTATGATCACAATGTTAACCTCGCTCCATGATACACGATCAAAACGCGAAAAAGTTTATTTTACCAGGGTAACCTTGATTATGCTTTCTACCGAATCTTTCATCGTTAATCTACCCCGTTCATTATTGTCTATAAGAAATATTTACGTTACTGTTATTATTCCCACACCGGGGGTTCTGGTAAGGGCGGATTTGAGTTAATATTCATAATGTGGCCGCAAATAAAGATTTAGAAGGCAAAACCTATTACCGAACTATTCCTTTTCACTATCTCTACCGGATTCTAGTCTTGTTTCTTATTAATTATTCATACTCGTGGCACCCAAACTATCGACTACAATTGACACCACTATTCAGGATATTTAATAAAGTAGTCGCAACGCATACAATGTGAGGGTAATATAGTCCTTCAACTAGCATCTATCATACACTTTGAGACATCTGTCATTTATTACGTTTATTCCATAATTGTGAGTAATAGCAGGTAATCGATACAATAGTGTTTTAATCATTTATTACGTATTATTATCATGTCTTACTTTATAGTCTGTCAAACACAACTACGGTGCATACGTTATTTTTTTATATACGCATTATATTACAGATAAGGACTATTCTTTTATATTAATTCGCTACAAATATTAAACCAGAGACTAGATTTTTAGGATTATCATAAACAATGTAAGAAGGTTAATTTCTCTAATATTACATAATAATAATACAAGAGTATGGCAGAGAGAAACTAACTTCGTTAGCCATTGTGGACTAACTTCTTATTATCTTTTTCTTTCTCTTTATAACTTTTACACTTCGTACAAGACTATTCTGTATTAATCAATATTAGAAAAACAATTATTACATGCGATACTCTCTCTTCTTCGGTAGACCTCGAAGAGATATCTTACATTTCTCAAAGAGTTGTTTAACTAATGCTTTCACACACAAAACAATATATAGTTTGTCGTTAAGAACTCTACTTAACAGATACAGTATCCAGTCTGATTTGCAGTTTGGATTGATGGTGTTGTACGGGGATTTTATTACTCTTGCAGGGTAGAGAGACAATTAAGATTTTCTGTGGACCACGGTACCTGTCTACGGAGTATGTCAGATTACATGACATTATTTTAGGAAGCTCGTAGGCCTTGTGAGGATGCAAGTTTACAGTTATTGAATTTTATTATTAAGTTAACTTTAATATCTGACATTTATTATATATATAACGCCTGGTTACCCATGATACTATCAAAGCTATAGCGTGGCAAATTGGCTAAATATGTGCGAATTAGTCGACCCGTAGCCGACTATGAATCCTCGCGGCCGCTTCTGTCTACCCAAATGTAAGATATATAAAACCTTATTGACAGGGAGGTCTTATCCAGGTGAACGGGATTGGAGAAACCCTCTTTTGTAACAACGAACTTTCTAGATCAAGGGAATACTTATAATTCGACGAGGGTAATATCTGATAGAAATAGTTTCAACCATAAGTCGGGTATCGTAGTTTTATTTCATGGGGAAAAGTTCCCTTGGAACATTGTTGGTACGTAGACGGTTACATCCAAACGAACGAGTGAACTTTCGGTCGCGCATAACACACTGCGGAATAGAGCGGTTGACTAGGCTCCCAAGACAGAGCGCTTGTCACACCCTGCAGTAAATGGGTGTTTTTGAGGAAAATAAACTGAGAAATTAATAACCAACATAGAACCGCCTGAAATAAATTAACGTTTGTTGCTATCTAAAGGGGCCTAAACAGCAGCAACCACTGATTGGGTATGGTTTGAAGCTACAGCAACATGATCGCCCTTGGGAACTCGAAGTGAATTTTGGGAAAAGCACCACTGTTTTCAATAAGGGAAAGATGAAGGCCTTGAGTTTGGCTAACTCGGGACATTCCGACTACTTTAAAATCGGGACTCTCTCGTCACCTCAGAGCAATCAGACTGATGGGAGTAGTGGCGTTTGGAAGCTAGAGCAGACCAAGGACTGAACAGCCTTCCTGGTCCAGGACGTACGATCCAGTATTTCGGAAAGAGACCACACACAAAGAATTCAATAGCGGAAGAGGCTGAAGACCTTGGCCAAGGTAGCAACCCACTATCTGTTAAAATAGGATCCTAACCCAACAGCAACACAGTATTGGGGCAGGGGTTGAGCCTCAGCAACATTATAGCCTAGGAAAACTCGAAGGTGAGTTTGGGAATCAACAACCACCTGTTTCAATAAGGAAAAGGCTGAAGCGAGCCTTGGTTGGTAAGCAACCACTACCTTTTAAATGGGACCCTAATCCAGCAAACACTGATTGGGTAGCCGGTTGGAGCTATCAGCAATCACTGATAGCCCCTAGGGGAAACCGAGAGGTTTGAGAAAACAGCAACTAGCTGTTTTAGTTAAGGTTTGACTGACAGACTAAAGGTCCCCTCTCTAAAGTAGTACTTACAGTTGCCTTGTGTGAAGATAAGGCCTCGAGGATCACTCCAGTGCTTCTAACTCCATTAAAATCGTGCCTCTTTATATTCCCAAAGAAGTTTGAATAATAATTGTATTAACTAAAAATGAAATGATTCCTTAAATATTATTCCGACAATCTAAAGAGAATTAATTACTAATGAATGGTCTAAATATTCACTCTTTGAAATAAAGGATAACTCACTATTTGTTTTATGCTAAGAACGAAATGGCATTTACTTTATCAACCAAAAGAAAGTTTTAATCGACTAAATACTGTACGTCTTTTTTTATTATATTCCCTCCATGGGACAACATTGGCAAATGGACTAATTACTACTATTAACATATGTAAAAAATAATTTATTAAAAGCTTTTAAAAAGCTTTAATTCCATTTGATAAGTAAATAAAAGTAAAACGTTAGATAACAGCACTGTGGTTTCACGATTTTTACAAACACAAGAAAAAGCTTTTAAACTATATAGGCTTATTAAATTAATTTTAAACACTTAAATATTTAAATAACAAAATTATGTAATATATTAAATATATTATTAAATATATATTTTATTAGTATAATCTTAAAATTATTAATGAAAATAAAAAATATATGAATACGCGTCATTTTTGAGAAGACAAGGCAAATTGCATCGATTTATCGTATCATTGCGTAGCTCAAGAAGGATTAAAAGATGTATCTTTCCGTTATACTTGTAAATATACATTGATTTTACAAGCATAGATTAAGTAAAGTCAACTGCATCTTTTTAATTTCGTGAATAAATGAAGTAGAATCTCTCAATGGAAAAACATTCAAAGCGTTCGATTGATATTAGGTAACTTAAATAATAGACAACGTCAAATATTATGCGAATAACATGATAATTAATAGCTTATCTAAAGGTGCTTAAAATTTAAGGTAACATCTATACACTCTGTTCTTTTATAGACAAGGAAGTTTTTGAAGAAAAATAAGTCAAATTCTTACGCGATATATATTATACGGTAAATATAATATATAATATATATATATACTTAACTTTATTGTTATATTAGAGATATACTTGATATAGTATATCTATATATATATGAGTAATATATATATACTATAGTATATACTAATTACTATAAGTATATTATAGTTAATATATATATATTATATATATATTATATATATGATATATAAGTATAATATATTTCGCGTATATTATAGTTATTACTACTCATATGTGATCACGTACCTAGTTAATGTTATATTTACCATACTAGTATATATACTATTATACTAGTATAGGATACAGCTAGGTATATACTATATAGTATTAATAATATATATATATATATAGTGTGATAAATCTAAGTATAATCTATAATGATTAACCGACATATATCATATGGTATATATATGTAGTACTGATATACCTAGTTGATACGCTTAAAGATAATTAATAGGTATACCAGTATTATATATATATAGTATAGGTAGTAGATATATATATGGTATGTATGGTACCTGTATTACTTCTTGTGTTTTTGTGGTGGGTTCTTAGTAGTATCTGACGTAGTATTATAGGCGGCGGTAGGTATATGAGTAGTTCGAGTACGGGTACTAGTATAGGTGAGTACTATAGAGGTGAGCGTATTAGGTATATAGGTAGGCGTGAGGTATAGCTAGGAATATGCGTAGTTAGTAGGTATGTTATAGTATTATTATCAGTATATAGTCATATAGCTTTATGTTATATATATGTTATATAAGTGTAGATACGTAGTATATATTGGGCGTACGGTATTATACTAGTATACTAGCTTAATGGTTTGACCTAGTTGAGCGTATATATATTAGGCTCTTAGCGCGTGGGGTAGTTACCCCACGTGATGTATTAGCCTATTCCATAGGTACGTGGTCATGGTTAAAGTAGATGATGAGAGTATAGCCTAGGTATATATCCTAAATTATCTACTATGTATATATATAGTGTATATGTAGGCTAGTAAGTAGGCGGGTGATATATTATGATAGTGAGCGTGATTTATGTAATAGTAGTCGTATAGGAATAGTAGATTATATAGGTGTATATACGCGTGTATAGGCTGAGGGGGGTCTGGGTAGAGTATATATAAGTGAGTACGTGAGGGGTATGGTATAGTATGAGCTAGGCGGGTGTAGTGGGCGTACAGGTACTCACGTAACCTGAGTTAGTATGAGGTAGATACCGCGCCGTGGGCGCACGGGTGGGGGGGGTTGGGGCGGGCGGGATCGTCCTCGTCTGCGCGCCGGGGGCGTGCAGCGTCCGCTGGCTCGTGGGCTGCGGTAGTGGGGGCTGCGGCGTCGGCGGTGCTGGCGGCGGCGCACGGGCGCGGCAGAGGCACCGCCCGTGCGAGGCGAGGATCACGCCGATTGACGCGGCTTCGTCGCGCGCCTTTGCTCTTTACTTGTTTACTGTCTCGCGTCCTCTTTCCTCGCTCGTCTCTCTTGCGGCTCTTGCGCTTCTCCTGGTGGCTGATTCGCGGTGGCTGTGGCCCGTATATGACTATATATATATATATATATTATATAATATTAAATGTCTTTTATACACATGGTGTTGCCGTTTTACTTTAAGCCGTAATTTTTTTTATATGTTTGCCTAATGATAAGATCCTAATAGGATTCATATTAAAGGGCTTTACGACAGGATCAAAAAGTTTTAAACTATTAAAAATTGTAAATGTTTGTTAATAAAAACGAAGCACATCGTACGTCTGGCATCTTCCAATAAAGACTGTCGTCGTAAAACCCTAAAAAAAAGACAAAAAGTTAAGAGAAAGAATATTATTATTATTATTATTATTATTATCACCTATTATTATTATTATTATTATTATTATTATTATTATTATTATTATTATTATTATTATTATTATTATTATTATTATTATTATTATTATTATTATTATTATTATTATTATTATTATTATTATTATTATTATTTTATTATTATTATTTAT
This sequence comes from Trachelipus rathkii, assembly GCA_015478945.1. NCBI lineage: Eukaryota > Metazoa > Arthropoda > Malacostraca > Isopoda > Trachelipodidae > Trachelipus > Trachelipus rathkii. The sequence continues at coordinate 5,722 of JABUQX010104655.1, read as the reverse complement.
TACTTATTATCTATTATATTATTATTATTATTAATTATTATTATTATTATATTATTATTATTATTATTATTATTATTATTATTATTATTCATTGACCCTGGGCCCCTCTTATTTGAGTAGTCCATGTCTTCTCATTAATTATTTGTTTTTAATTTATTATTATTATTATTCTTATTCATTATTATTATTATTATTATTATTATTAATTATATTTATTATTATTATTATTATTATTATTATTATTATTATTATTATTATTTTATTATTATTATTATTATTATCCAAGTAATCCAATCTACAATCCAAGTAAAATCTTTGAACATTTCAACACGACACAATAATATACGGATCGTGTGATGTCCAGAAACTCAATATTGCGGAGGCCTTTTACATCAAAACCCGTACACCAGATGTTAACATAAAATTTAATGTATTATCAGTTAAACTTAAAATCATTTAATTTACTTGTTGTATATATCAGTTAAAACACTCATTCGCTTGCAAAAAACTTTCCTCCGAAGATATCAAGTACAAAGACGAAACGCGTCATGAAATCGGTTTAAATAGGTCAGTAGTATTGCCCCGATATGAGCGGTTACACCTTTTTCTCGAAAACTATTAGAGGTATTGGTCTAAAACTTGGAATATGTTCTATGTATGTGTTAAGCTCGTTACACGCGAAATTTCAAGTCTCTAGGATGTATATAGGGGGTACCTCCCCCCGAGAGCGAACTCAAAATATATCGCTACGGCCCCTTTTGACGCGTCCGAATGAACGAGTTCGGTTAGGCCTAACGATACCCAATCGAACAGGTAAATCACAGGCGAGTTTTGGTGACCGTAGGTCACCCCTAAGTGGGTGCTGCCCCCTTAGCGCAGTAAGGGGGGACACTGCCCCCTAAAAATTAAATTGTTCGTTCCTGCAAGGAATCGTTTTTTACGCACTCCGACTCCGGCTTCGGCTCAACCTATGGCTCCGATATATATCTATAGAGGTTAGAGTTATCGTATCGGGCTAAAATTTGGAGGGGGTTTAGATGGTGACGTAACCTCGTCGTAGACGAGGTTACGTCCCCCTGGTTCCATAGAAGGGAGACCCCAACCCCCTTAAAAAATCGAAGTGTTCGTAGAGGCTGAAATTTGGTGAGAGGATTCAGAGTTGAATTTCTAGAAAGAGTTGGTATCGGAATCTGAGGAGTTGGCATCGGCACCGGTGCTGGCTCCGGTGCGGTGCCGAGTTAATAAACATTCGTTAAACAACATGTTGGTGTTCTTTTACTAATATGTTATGGGGTCCTGCTAGATCTCGAAAATTAATGGTTTTCGGACATCAAATGGAAGAATAAAATAAAAATAAAATAAATAAATAAGAATTTTCTTATTCTTTTTGTTATAACTTACAAATTTACGTTTTTTAATAAATAAAATATCATAGTAAATCAGTAAATCAGTAAATCAACCAACAGTCCCTTCCATGCCCCACCCTTGGATCTAATTGATCTATGGATCTATTGATCTATTGATCTATTGATCTATTGATCTATGGATTCAAGTCATTTTTTTTACTAAAATAGTCATGTTTTACATACCCTAAAGCAGTAAATCAAGTAAATCAAGTAAATCAAACTGCCCCTCCATCAGCCCTTCTATTGATCTATTGTCTATTGATCTATTAATCTATTGATTCAAGTCATATTGTTTTGTAAAATTTGTCTTGTTTTACATACATAAATCAGAAATCAGTAAAATCAAAACAGCCTCTCCCCAACTCATCTCGTGATCTATTGATCTATCGATCCTTGATCTATTGATCTATTGATCTATTGATTCAAGACATTTTTTTTAGTAAAAATTGTCATGTTTTTGCATACCTAAAATCAGTAAATCAGGTATATCAAAACCACCCACCTACACTCCTGTCCAACCATGATCTATTGATATATTGATTCTTTGATCTATTGATTCAGGTAATATTTTTACTAAAATTATCATGTTTTACATACCCTAAATCAGTAAATCAGTAAATCAAACCGGTCATACCACACTGCCCACATCATCCATGATCTATTATTGATCTATTGTATTGATCTATTGATTTATTGATCTATTGATCTATTGTCTATTGATCTATTGATTCAGTCACATTTCGAGTATCATCTTTTGGATAAAGATAACATAAAACAATTCTTTATACACAGATCAACGAATATATGCTAACATAACAAAGTTTTCACATTAATAAAGCTTACTTAGCATCATCTGAACTATGAATATAATACACAACGACAAACCTGAACCGACTTAAAACATGAATGAAACTATGTTAACGTTAAAAAGTTCCACACTTAACAACAGTAAGTTAAACATAGCATACAAAACGTAACCTATTCACACTTTGTCATGCATATCTCTAACATAACATTGTTAATTTATATTAATATGGTAATATTTAACTAAGATTTATCACAACATTGGTTAATTATCATCCTGATCAACGAATATACTCTAACGTAATAAAGTTTCCACATCAATAAAGCTAACATAGCGTAACATGAACTAAGAAAATAATGTACAAAGACAAACCTAACACAACTTAAACACGAATAAACTATTAACATTAACAAAGTTCCACACTTAACTTCAGTAAAGTAACTAACATCACCCCGAAGGGGTGTAAGCGGGCATTACCCCTCCGAAGGAGGGGTAAGGCCTCAGCCCTTCGGGCTGATGCCCAAAACCCGCTTACATCTCTTCGGGGTGATCCCCCCTCTCAGGATTCACACTAGGGGTGTACCGGAACTGAAATTTTCAGTTCCGGCAGGAACTGGAATTAGCCGGAATCACAAAAAAAATTCCGGCCGGCGGAATTTCTTATGAACTTTCGTTTAACTATAAAGAAATGTAAAAAAAATATATATTTTATATAACTTTCAACATAAAATCTTATATTTAGTACAACGCCACTTAATGAACATATGGAAAATCATCATCGAAGAGGATATCTGGAAGTCCAAAAATTTTAATAGTAAAAGGGAGAGTCTTGTATTTTCTAGAACAGGGGAAACCACAAAAGAGCAATAGATCCAAGCCTTGAGATAAGTGAGTTTTGAGGAGAGTTTCTCCCCAAAAAAGATTTGGCATTTCAATGACCCCAAATCACAGAAAATAATGAGATTTATTGCAATGAGTAACCAGCCATTTACAGTCACAGAAGGGAAGGGATTCATAGAACTTATTGACCATCTTTAAACAAAATATCTTATTCCTAGTAAAAAATATTTTGTAGAGAAGATGTTGCCAACTTCATACAGGAAATTATGATCAGCAGTATTCCAGAATTTATCTAAGACTGATCAGATATCATTTACTACAGATATATAGAGAGCTAAATAATTCAAACGAGTCATTTATTTCTTTAACTGCACTCTGGCTTACCAGCGAGTTTATAAAAATAGACTGTGTACTCCATTGCAAGTATTTCGAAGGTTCTCATTCTGGAATTAAAATCACTATGAGTTTTGAAATTATGGTGAATAATTGGGAATTCCTCCTAACAAACTCCATTTGGACGCTTCGAGATGGAGTATATACAATGAAAACTTGGAATGATTTAGCGGATCCACAAGTTTTCGCTTGGTTTATTCATAAACTTCCCATTTGTTATTACAAGAATCCTTTTTTTCTACAAGAAACAGTGGTGCTTTAATAAAGAAATGTAGGAATATTTGCACAAATTTCAATCATTCCATTTTTTAAGCTGTAATGAACTTAAAAGAATTCAAAGAGACTTGGATCCACATCTTGCAAGCCCACTTATGCCAATTCAAGATGTTAATACAAGGTGGAATAGCATATATTTGATTCTAGAAAGAATTGAATGTTTGAAAAGACCTCTGCAAGTTTATATTATAGAACAATCAATAATTTAAGCTTTGACTGCTAATAAATCAAAAACTTGAAAAAATTCTAAGAGTTTTGCTACCATTTCTCATGGTTATGGAAACTATAAGGCAAAATCAATTATATCATCAATTATTCTCCATATTTGAGCTCTCCAGCATATCTCTCAAACTCTGAGGATGACAGCAGAGTTCAGACTTTAAAAGAAGAGCTAAAGAAGGCATTAGAGTTTAGATTTATGAATAAAAAGGAAGAGAAAGGATCAATACACATATATCAAAGCAAGTTAATTGTTGTAAGTACTGTAGTAGACCCAACATACAAACTGACTTTATTTTCTAATGAAATAAGAGAATTGAGTTGGAAATGGATGCTTGAAGAAATATGCAAATAATTGAAGGTAGAAAGTGATTAAATAGTATAGCAATAACAGAAGAAAGGTTCAGGCATTGAGTCCAATTCATCCATTTTTCAGAAAACAAGCAATTAATGCTACATAAACTTAGATTTGCAAGTTACCTCAAAATCATCGGGAGCATTAAGAAAAGAAATTACTGCAAAGTTACTTAGTTTTTATAAGTTTGAGGAAAGTGAAAGTGACAGCGAGTCAGTTAGTGTAAAAAGGAAAAAAAGAGAAATCGATGGCTCTTCAAAAGGGGAAATTCTTAAAGAAATTGATTTTTTTAACAGAGAAATCAATTTCTAATCTGGAAAAAGAAGAATTACTTAATTGGTGGAAAGTGACCAAAGCTAAATTCCCAAACGTAGCAGTTCTAGCCCAAAAATTACTCTCCTTTTCAGTTTCCCCCATAATTATCAGAGAAATTATTTTCATTTTTCAGAAATATATTTGAGGAAAAGAACGTTAAAAATATCTCCAATACTAGTGAACAGTTTTTCTTTTACTTCACCACAATTCAGCAATATTTTCAAAAGTGTTTTAAAGAAAGTTTAATCTTTAATATTAGTAATATATATATATATATATATATAATATATATATATATATAATATATATATATATATATAATATATATTATATATATATATTATATATATATATATATATATTATATATATATATATATATATATATATTATATATATAAAAAGAAGGTATTTAGAGAATTTAATTTATTTTTTATTTACCAGTTAACGTTTAAAGAAATTTTGCTTATGTATATATATATATATATATAGTATATATATTATTATTATATATTTAATATAATATATATATTTATAATATAATATATATTTAATATATATATATAATAGTAATATAATTATATTTATATTATTATATATATCATATATAATATTCGTCATTTTTGGGGGAGGGGTGGTTGAAAAGATAATAAATTAAATGTCAAAAACTTACTCTTTCTAAACTGAATAAACCAATCCTTGGCCAGCCCCTTGACAATCCAACCAACTATCACTTTTTTAGATTCTCAAACCTATATTGTAACAGTATCTAGATCTCCTGTTGAATGAGCTACCGGCCTGTGCAATAATATAGTGCAACTTTATACCTTAAAACTCACCAACCTATCTCCCTGAAGATCCTTCAAGTGGAACAACGGTTTGACCGGGTTCGTTGCTTTATGTGAAAACCTGATCAGTCAATATCATTCGTTATCAAAGAATTTACCTGTCTTGTGATCAATACTTTGACCATAAACTCAATGTCTTTAAGACCTAAAATAATTGTTACTTGAATATTTAAATAAATAAGAAAATGAATTACTTTTGGAAACACTCAAGAAAACTACTGGAATAAGTTTAAAAATACTTTAATAAAAAAAATGAATGTGTACTG